>QLPN01007666.1:0-25492 GCA_003314395.1 Albatrellus ellisii
CACTTCAGTAGATCAGGAGTGATTGTAAGATCTATGAGGATAGAGACATAAGAAAATAGTAAACAATGAAGAAAAAATAGGGAGAATAATAGTGGCCTGACATACACCCTTGAAAAAGGTGTAAAGAGTTTTCATTTTATTTTCATTATTCCAAAAATACTTCATTCAGAAAAGAGAACTCGTTCTGGCAAATCTTACACCAGACCTGTTACTCCACTTGCACTGCCTACATGATCAAACACCTCTGCTGCTCTCCAGAGATACTACAGCAACACCTCAACTATCACCATCAGCAAGCAAGCTGGTTCTTTGAACTCCACAATCCTTACTACACCACCCATCATGATGAATTCCCTTGGCATTTCTTTCTGCAGTACTATGAGCAAACCAGCCCATATTATAATTTGATCCCCAAGCCTTCATCTTCCAAAACAAGTCATGACATCTGGACCAAGCAATTGGGACATGAGGGAACCAGCCCCCATGATCAAAGATTCATCAGGAGAAGCACAAAGGGAAAGAACAGCAGAAGCAGAAATGGAAAGAAGACAGGCAGAGGCCATCAGACTGTGCATCACAGATCTGGAAGATACAGTCGAGATGATGAAAACAGCAATGGAGGAGCAGCATATCACAGCACAAAAACAGAATTCCCAATTCTTGGAGATGGGAACTGCATTGGCACAAATCACCAACTTGTTGGCCAGTATCACAGTGATGATGAGTGCCCAACCAACCCTACACCCTACACAAGCCAGTACATCTGGCCCATCTGCAGGCCTCAGGGCCCACATATTTGCACAACATTGAGTCAAAGTTTCTGCACCTACTCCATTCTCAGGGAAGCATGACAAACCTGACTCCTTCATACAGGAGTTATTCCTCGTATTCACAGCAAATAAAATGTGGGTCGATAGTGATCAGATCACTTATGCCCTATCCTATATGATAGGAGGAAGTGCAGAAGCATGGAGAAATCTTCAAGTCACTAAACAGTGACTACATCAGGCTGACCCCCTCAATCCACTCCACCCTATGCCCTTCCAAAATTGGGTAGAATTTGATGATAAACTATGTGCCCAATTTGGAGATCTGGATGAAGCCCACACTGCACAACAAGAACTCCATAAAATTAGACAAATGGGCAAAACAGCAGAGGAATACACCACATATTTTCTCCTCATAGCAGCAAAGGCAAGATATGATGATCAAGCTCTCATTGATTGCTACCACCAAGGACTAAATAACAAACTTTTTCAAAGGAGTTATAACATCAATCCTCCACCAGTCACCTATTTACAGTGGCAGACAGTAGCTCAAACTGCCAACAGACACCTACATGAATTTAAACAACTCATGCAAACAAGAGGTGCCCCTGCTAGGACCCCCAGATACTCTCAGAACAATACACATCCCCAAGCAGGATGGAATGTCCAAAGCAATCTGTCAACACAAAGAGCAAGCAATGCCACTGTACTATGGATGTGGATAGGGCACAGTGCAGAAAGATGATCATATGTTACAATTGCAGACAGGAGGGGCACATATCATGCAAATGCCTGCAGAAGGGGAAGAAGAGTATCAGGGAGATACATGAAGACATCAGGCAGATGTCAACAGAGGATTTCCAGCAAATGATGAATGACACATGGGAGAAGAGAGGATTGCCTGTAGATAGGCAGGGTTTTGCAAAGGACAATCAGTAGATACTGCTGCATTGTCCTCAAATTATTTCTCAGTTCTGTTTCCTGATGATGGTGCTGTTGATCACACCAATGTATGTGATCCAATAATTGATGAATGCATTATTACTCCAACTCATCAGGAAAAGAAAGAGAAAGAGGTATCTGAGAGTATGCCCTCTCAAAAAGAAGAAAAGCACAAGATGATGGGAATCAAAACAGAATTACCCATGATCAAAGTAGAAATCAAGACAGTCGACACTGGAGCATCAGTCACAGTAGATGCACTACTAGATTCAGAGGCAACAACATGTTACATCAACAAACAATTTGTAAAACAAAACAACCTAAACACAAAAAAATTACCAAATGCCATTCCAGCTTACAATGTCAATGGAACAAAGAATGAGAATGGATCCATTAGAGAAACAGTAGATCTGATCTTGAAAACCTATGACCACACCAAAAGAACTACATTCTGTGTCACTGGTCTGGGAAAAACCAATCTAATTCTTGGAGAAACATGGCTTAAAACCCATAATCCAGAAATAGATTGGCAATTGGGATTAGTAACATTCTCTAGATGTCCAAGAAGATGTCAAGTTAGACTTCTTGAAGAGAAAAAGTCTGGGAAGAAAATCAAAGCAATGAAGAAAGAAGGAAGATTAAAGGAGGTACCAAAGATGGTGGAAGTAGATGATGACAAAGAAGATGAACCAAGACCTGGAGATAAGATTTTATGTGTTATGATCAGTGAAGAAGAAAAGGAAGCCACAATCAATAACATAAGTCAAGATCTCACAATTGAAGCAGAAAAGAAGATCAAACAATCCTTCAAAGACATAGTTCCCCTCACATACCATCATTTCAAAACCATCTTTGAAAAGGAGTAGTTTGATGAATTACCTCCAAAATGGATCTGGGATCATGCTATAGAATTAAAGCCAAATTCTAAAATGCATGCAGGAAAAGTCTACAACTTATCTCTTATTGAACAAGCAGAACTAGAGAAATTTATAGATGAAAATCTTAAATCTGGATGGATACAACCTTCCAAATCCCTGATGGCATCAGCATTCTTTTTCATCAAAAAGAAATCAGGAGAATTACATCCAGTACAAGATTATCATTGCCTCAATGAAATAACAAGCTTATCCATTACCACTCATATCAGAGTTAATTGATAAACTCAAAGGGGCAAAGTTTTTCACCAAACTAGACATTCGATGGGGGTATAACAATGTACGAATTCAAGAAGGAGATGAATGGAAGGTGGCCTTCATAACCAACAAGGGACTATTTGAATGATTAGTCATGTTCTTCAGACTGACAAATAGTCCTGCCACCTTTCAAATGATGATGAATCACCTCTTCTGCATCCTTATCACAAATGGCAAGGTTGTTGTCTATATGGACAATATTCTCATTGTCACCAAAACACTTGAAGAACATCAC
Organism: Albatrellus ellisii; assembly: GCA_003314395.1. Classification (NCBI taxonomy): domain Eukaryota; kingdom Fungi; phylum Basidiomycota; class Agaricomycetes; order Russulales; family Albatrellaceae; genus Albatrellus; species Albatrellus ellisii. The sequence continues at coordinate 3,138 of QLPN01007666.1, forward strand.
CAAATTGTTGCTGAAGTATTACAAATACTTCAAGATAACAAACTATACCTAAAACCAGAAAAATGCAATTTCAAAAAGGAAGAGATAGATCATCTTGGCCTCAAAATCTCCCTTGACAAGATCATGATGGATTGTCAGAATCGTCAAGCCTACGGCAGCAGCCCGTAGTGCGAGACCATGGAAACTTGATGTATCCCTGCTCTCCTTTGGAGAGACTTACTGGGAGCTGCCCTGGATCTAAGCCCAAGGGATGAGAAGACTCAGACTATAGAAGAGGGGATGGAACCAGCTGTAACAAGCTGGGGTCTATTCGTCTAGCTACCTATCTACTTATAGTACTGGATTGTGTGCACGGACCAGGCGCAGTACTGAAGGGCAGGTCTACAGTGACTAGAGGCACAGCAAGTGTGGGAAGTCAGCTTACAGATGCGCAGCAACTGTGGGAACGATCCCCGAGAAGGCCATAACAACTGTAAGTAAGATATCTAATAAGATGAGATAAAAGATAAGATGAAGATCTTATCTTATCAGATGATCTAAAGGAAAACAATAAAGAAAAGAATAAAAGAATGGTAGGGAATAAAGTCAGTGGTAGGAGTCTGACATGGATCCTGTTAAAGTACAAGGAGTTGCAGAATGGCCCACACCCACCACTGTTATGGAAACCAGATCATTTTTGGGATTCATGAATTTCTACAGAAGATTTATCAGAGGATTCTCAGAAATTGCCAAACTCTTGAATAGTCTACTACAGAAAGATGCCAAATGGAAATGGGATGATGAACAAAAAACATGCATTTGAATCACTCAAATCAGCCATGTGTTCCAAGCCAATTTTGGTATTTCCTGAAGCAGACAAACCATATCTGGTAGAAGTGGACAGCTCTGGCTATGCAACTGGAGCTGTACTGTCCCAAAAACATGATGACAACAAATGGCATCCAGTGGCCTACATCAGCAAAAGTTTATCACCAGCAGAACACAATTATGACATCTATGACAGGGAGATGTTGGCAATAATCAGAGCACTGGAACAATGGTGGCACTACCTTGAAGGTGCACAAAACACAGTTGAAATCCATACAGATCACAGGAATCTAGAGTACTTTATGAGTGCCCAGAAATTGAACCGTCGCCAGGCATGATGGTCTCTCTTTCTTTCTAGATTTGATTTCAACCTGACCCATTGCCTGGGTAAATCATCTGACAAGCCTGATCACCTCTCAAGACATTCAGATCATAAAGAGGGGGTGGAATGTGACAATAACAACATTATATTGCTGAAACCAGAATTTTTCAAACAATGAATCAACACAATATTCACAAACCCACCACTACTGAAAAAGATCTTAGTGTTGAAGAATAGTGTGTACACATACATATTCATTTGCTCTCACCTCCACATACTGCACATGTACCACTTACTCAACACATATGTACACTCACCCACGAACACTTACTTCTTCCTCAGACTACCTTACCCCCAAGCACATTCACACTCCACTCACATTCTGGGATGATGCGTGTCCCTCCCACTCAGGTAGCTGTTGTTCTCTACATTACCACTCCACTCCAACTCTACCTATGTCATACTATATAAGATGGATACTCATACCACAGCTCCTCAGACATCTTACTATGTATCTGAGTGAGTACTCCCTTCCCCATCTCTACTTGTGCTTAAAACATCCCTGCAGCACTCTATCACATTGTGTTGCCCTACTATGCTCACAACTCACTCTCTCATCACTGCAGGTCTGTTACTATTCACATAGACATCTTACTATGTATCTGACACTCTATCACATTGTGTTGCCCTACTGCACTCACAACTCACTCTCTCATCACTGCAGATGCCTTCTGCCACTATCCCTTATGGGGACTTGCTGCTTATCATGAACACAATCATATTTCTCATCACTGCCTGCCATAGCCTGCACATACAGGTTATGGGCCCTGCCCAGCACAAGGCAGGCAACACAACACTCCTGCACATTGCTTACTTCATCATCCTCACACTTGTCTTCATCCCCATCACTTCAGCAGTATCCCTGCCAAAAACTACAATACCACCACTAGACAGCTCTAGCAACTATAATACATGGTCTATGCTTGTCAAAAACACCCTTTCAATCACAGGAATATGGAAGGTGCTAACAACAAACAAACCAACACCACAATATGTGAAATACACCAACACAGAAACAACAGCATCAGGAGAGGTCAAAACAACTACATGGATTGACAAAACTGAAATCACCAACAAAGTTGAACAAGCCCAATGGGAAGATGATGATAACATTGCAACAGCATTCCTCAGGTTATACATTGGTCCCACTCACTTACACCTCCTATCTGACACCAACTCTGTGTCCCACAACTGGGACATTTTAAAACACAAATTTGGAACACCCGGCACCATGGCAGTCTTTACAAAGCTGCACAAAATCCACACTTTCAATTTCAATGCAAACAGTTCATTCATTACACAGATTGACGTGCTAAAACTCACATGTGCACAACTCGCAGATTGTGGTTGCACAATAAGTGAAAATGACTTCACCATCATCATGCTCTGGGCTCTACCAGACTCATGGTCCAGTATTGTCAGGCCACTATTATTTCCCTTATTTTTCTCCTCATTTTTCCTATTTTCTTATGTCTGTATCATCATAGATCTTATAATCACTCCTGATCTACCAAAGTGATTCTCATGGTCATGCATTCCTTTTCTTCATCTTTATCAGCCAATGACACATATGTCATCCAATCTCCAATCAGCCCATTCTATCTTTAGCTATGACTCCTCTTCTCACATTTACTGCACATGCTCACCAATCCTTCTCACACCTGCTGTGGAGTATCACCAATCACTCTCACGGTTACTGTGGAGCCTCAGTCAGCACTTACATGTCCTCTCTATTATTAGATATGACATCATTACTCTACTCTTTCATTCTCTAGCCCTATACTGTACTGCATGGTCTGTGCATGCTCTAGGGTACTATATATACGTAAGACTCCTAGCAGTTTATTCCTCAGTTCTGATCATCTGGGATATCTGCTAGGTACAGTACTCTCTTCTCCTCTTACTTACTCTATTCTAATATATCTGGGATATCTGCTAGTCAAAGCATGATTGTCCTTTTCTTTTAGCATTTCTTCAGTTATTCAGCTTCGACAAGCATTGGCCTCACAGTTGATCAGAACTCCCTCCCCCCTCACACCTTTCCCTTCCCCCCATTTCCTGCAGACAGGTGTTGGTTGGTTTTTCACTACCTTATGATGCTGATCACACTGTTTACTTATTAAGTATACTTATTTCTATCTCATCTTATTGGTATTTCTTTTCTCTTTATGGTTTTAGCTCCTCTTAAACTCTATCTAACTCTTACTATATCTTCTTCACTTTGTCTTTGTCTTACCTAAGCACTTCTGCATGTATTGAGCTCTCTCTCTGTCTTCTGTGTACCCTCTACCTTCTGGTACAAATCTTCTCTATCTTACAGCTATGTATCTAGCTCTCTAGGCCTCTGGACTGTTGTCCTTGTGGCTCATTTATCTTCACCTGGGCTAATAACCCTATCTCTACACCTTAACCCTCAATCTGCTGTTTGCCACCTTGCCCATATTTCAACAGTGTTTTCACCTGCAATACATCTGCAATCCTTTCTATACAATAGGTTTTGTCCCGAAGCATAAATGAGACTGAAGCCAGTTCTACTGCACCTCCTCTTTCCCCATCCTCCTCTCTTTCATTGTCATCACTGCAAGTGGCAGGAACATGAAAGTGAGTGTACTTGTGACTTGTGGACCACATCATATGTCCCTTGCTCACCTGCCTCCACCCTCAAACTTGTTGTTGGGTTGTATAGTGTTCACCCCATACACCTCCACCTTGCACCCAGCAACCTCCACTGTGCACACGTGGTGGACACTTGGAGTAGAGCAATCAATATGCAGTCGTGGACATTCTGGGACGACAACTTTGGATCAGATGATCCCTGGGAATGCAGTGGGTCCACTGACAGTGCAGAGACGATCTGCCCCTTTCTCACCCCACCAATGTCCCCCCCACACTCACTCTAGAACAGAGCACCTCTTAGACAAAGGTCTAAGTGTTCATTTTCACTCACTCCTCCCTCCCACTCATCCCTCCACCACCCACTTACATCTTCACCAACACCTTCTTGCTTGGCATGCATGCATTATCATTCAATGTTGTGACAAACCCGTGACAAACTACAAGTGGTTCCCTTTCTGGGTTTTCCCAGATCCAAGATCAGAGCATTGGAAGAATCAGGATAGACAGTACAGAATTAAGTACCCTCCTCTCCTTTTTAGATCCCTCTATCAATATTACAACAATCCCTCCCTCGTCCCTCCCCCAGTCCTCCTAGAATTAGGAGCTAACCCCAATCATGCCTTTCATATCAACCCACATCACCACTTCATGTCTTATATTGCAGGGGGCCCCCAAACATCTACATATTAGCATAGACATATCGTTTTTCAAAATTTTTGTTGTGTTCCTGTTTGTCTGCATTATCATCTGCACATTTTATTGAGAATATAGTGCTTTTGGTTTATGACTGAGCATGCCATTGACTTGACATCGCTCAATTACTGAAGCACTGGAACTCTCATAGAAATTATCAGACAAATCATCAGTCAAACTGTCTCAAGACAACCAGTGGAACACCTGGAGCAGGAGACAACCATCTCCACCACAACACCAAGAAGACAGCGAGGAACCTGAATCTCACTTGAGGAATCAATTTGTGAGCTTAGAAGATCAAGAACCATTGACAAACCACTGCTTAGAATCAGACATCAACAGTCTTGGTACAGCCTTAGCAGCAACTCTAGCACCTCAGTTTGCTCCATCTGCTCCTATGGATCAAGAGCACAAACCTCTGACTTTTGGGGAGATGATGAAGATTATAGAGAACCAACAGAAGCTGCTAGTGCAGCAACAACAAGCAACGACAGATTTGATGAACCATCTAGTGTCAGGAGAAGGAGGTTCTTCTTCTGGGCCAGGAACAGGCCTCCCACCCCACGTCCACCTCCCCAAAGTTCGCATCACAGAACCAACTCCTTCTGATGGTGACAAAAAGAAGTTCCAGTCTTTTCTGGATCAAATTTACCTTGTTCTTCATGCTCACCCTGAATACAAAGATGAAGATAAGGTCACAGTTATACTGTCTTATATCAAGGGATGATATGCAGAAGAATGGAAGAAAGGGGTTTTATGTGACATGGAGGCTTACAGAGTAGAGCCTCACAAGTATGAAGAACCATTCAAGAATTTCGATGAACTGTTGACAATGATGAAAATAACCTTCAGAGATCATAATGAAGAACAGACAGTGCAGCAGAAGTTGACCACCATTTCACAGGGAGGTTGTCATATTGAAGAATACATCACTGAATTCCTCCTCTACAAGACAGCATCTGGATATAATGATGGTGCATTATGCACATTGTTCAAGAAGAGGATGAATTGTCCTCTTCTCCAGTCATGTTATGTAGAGATGCCCCTTCCCCATGATTTGGAAGGATGGATCCAAAGAGCAAGGATCAGAGCATATGCATATCAGGATATGCAAAATTTTGAATCAACTTGGGGACCAAGGCAGCAACAACAGCAGCAGTATGGAAGACAACAGGGGCAACAACAATGCAATTTTGCCCCTCATCAATTCACTACAACAGCAGCACCTGCTGGAGAACCCATGGATGTCAATATGGCTAGAGGACCATGCCCTCGACTCTGTTTCAATTATGGCAAAGAAGGACATTTCACTAGGGAATGTCCTGAGCCAAGGCACCCTCAGGGGCAACAACAACAATGAAGAGGGAATATGAGGACCCTTCAGGAGATGCATGTGCTAAACGAGGCAGACTTCTTAGCTGAGATGCAGAAGGAGTTTCAGGCATGTGGTCTTAGATTGAATGATCTGAATGGCTCAAAGAGTGGAGCACAACAGTTGGGTTTTGGGTCGGACAGGAACTAAGCACGAGTTTGCCATCCTACAATAGGTTTTCTATGCTTCAGACTGATGATACAGACATTGATTGTCTCAATGCTTGTACCCAAATTTATTTAACACACATTGTTCCATCTTGCTCTCAGTCTGAAGTGAAGCCTCAAGTGCAACAGGTTATTCCTCCTGTTGAGAAAAAGGAATACATTCAAAGAGTATTATTCGACATCAATAGTTTCCCTGAAATGAAACTCAAGATCAAAACAGTGGATACTGGGATTACTCTAGAAGTCAATGCTCTTCTTGATTCAGGAGCTACAGGACTATATGTTGACAAAGAATTTGTCAAGAAAAACAATCTAAACACAAAAAAATTGGCAAAACCTATTCCTGTTTACAATGTTGATGGATTGCTTAATCAAGGAGGATCTATTAAAGAAATGATTTATTTCATCATGACTATTGATGGCCATACTGAACGTGCTACTTTTGCAGTCTGCAATCTGGGCAAAAAGAATGTTCTTGTTGGGGAATCATGGTTGAAAATCCATAACCCTGAAATCAATTGGATACAGGGAAAAATACATTTTACCAGATGTCCACGCAGATGTGAAGTACGTCTCAAAGCTGATAGACAAGTATGGAAGTCAAACAAGAAGTTGATGAAGCAACAAAATCAAACCATACATCAAGAAGCTGAAGAATGGATTGCAGCTGAAGAAGGAGATCGAATATTGATGGTTATGGTTGACCAGAAGGAAATGGAGGCATCCATTCAAAATATTAGCCAAGAACTTGCTATTGAAGCAGAAAAGAAAAAGTTGAAGAAGAATTTTGAAGACATTGTACCCAAAGCTTATCATCATTTCAAATGAGTATTTGACAAAGATGCTTTCGATTCACTTCCTCCAAGACGTCCTTGGGATCATGCAATTGAGCTTAAACCTGGCACAAAACCATCTGCCAGCAAGGTTTATAATCTTTCTTTGGATGAACAAAAACAATTGGAGTTGTTTATTGAAGAAAACTTGAAGAGTGGTCATATTTGTCCTTTGAAATCTCCAATGGCATCACCTTTCTTCTTTATCAAAAAGAAATCTGGAGATCTTTGACCTGTCCAAGACTATCACAAGCTCAATGACATGATGATCAAGAATAGTTATCCTCTTCCTCTCATTTCAGAATTGATCAATCATCTTTGTGGAGCACAATATTTCACCAAAATGGACATTTGTTGGGGCTACAACAATGTCAGGATCAAAGATGGTGATGAATGGAAAGCTGCTTTCATCACTAACAAGGGTTTGTTCGAACCTTTGGTTATGTTCTTTGGTCTTTGCAATAGCCTGGCCACATTCCAAACAATGATGAACCATTTGTTCCATGGTCTTATCTCATGTGGAGTCGTGGTAGTTTATATGGATGATATCCTAATCTTCACAGCAACTTCGGAAGAACATCAAAAGGTCACACAGGAAGTCCTTTAGATACTCACAGATAACAAGCTTTACCTCAAACCAGAGAAATGTGAATTTGAACAGACATCTATTGACTTCCTTGGCCTAAAGATCTCTTTCAACAAGATTGCTATGGATCCAATCAAGGTACAGGGTATCAAAGACTGGCTAATTCCACAAAACCTTCATGATGTCCACTCATTTTTGGGCTTCTGTAACTTCTATTGTTGTTTATTCTTGGGTTCTCCAATATTACTAAACCCCTGAATGAACTTATGCAGAAGGATGTCAAGTGGCATTGGAATGATGAACAGCAATTGGCATTCACTTGTTTACAGGATGCCATATGTTCTGAACCAGTCTTAGTCTTTCCAGATGAGCAGTATCCGTTCAGAGTTGAAGTGGATAGTTCTGGTTATGCTACTGGTGCAGTTCTTTCACAGCTTTGACAGGATAACAAGTGGCACCCTGTTGCTTACCTCAGTAAAGGTTTGTCCCCTGCTGAGTGTAACTATGACATATATGACAAGGAGATGTTGGCCATCATTCGTGCTCTGGAAGCATGGCATCACTACCTTGAAGGTTCCATTCACCCTGTTCAAGTCATCACAGACCACAAGAACTTGGAATACTTCATGACGGCCCAGAAACTCAACCATTGTCAAGCTCATTGGTCTCTTTATTTGTCATGCTTCCAGATCAACATGATCCACAAACTGGGCTCTACCAACATTCACCCTGATCTCATCTTGAGACATTCAGACCATAAGAAGGGGATGACAACAAGAACATCATCTTGCTCAAGCCAGAATTTTTCAAACATAAGATTTCCCTTGCAGCACTTAGTCCCCCTATCTTGAAGAAAATCATGGATGCACAGAAAGAAGATCATGACTACAAAGTTTGGGACAAGTTGGATGCAGACTTGAGGAAAACTGCAGTATTCACAAGATGGAGTGAAGATGACAAGAAGACGCTTTTCTATGATTGGAAACTTTATGTCCCAGAAACAATGTACACTAAACTGATGAAGACCTGCCATGACTCACCTCTTGCAGGACATCCAGGTTACAAGAAAACCCTGGAAATGGTTCAACAACATTTCTGGTTCCCAAACATGGCATCATATGTGGAAAAATACGTCAAAGGATGCGATTTATGCCAAAGGACAAAGACTTTCCATACAAAACCACAAGGGGAGTTAACACCTAACGAAATTCCATCACATCCTTGGCAGATCATCTCCACCAACCTCATTGTCAAATTGCCTGACAGCCAAGGCAATGATTCTATTCTCATGGTCATGAATTGTTTCACCAAAATGATCCATGCTATTCCCACAACAGAAACACTTATGGCAGAAGGATTCACACACCCTATGAGAGATCATGTTTGGAAATATCATGGCCTTCCAGAAAAGGTGTTATCAGACAGAGGATCACAATTTGTGTCTCAAGTAATGCACAAATTAAATCAATTATTGGGGATTCAAACAGCTACATCTACAGCTTATCATCCCCAAACAGATAGACAAACAGAGCAGATCAATCAAGAAATTGAACAATATTTCCACATCTTTATTAACCATCGACAGAATGATTGGGCAAGCTGGTTGCCTATGGCCGAATTTGCATACAACAATCACATTCATTCAGCAATGAAATATTCACCATTTATGCTGAATTATGGACAAGATCCTCGAATGGGCCATGAACCTCGTATGTCTACTAAAATTGATTCAGTGGACAAGTTTGTAGCAGGGCTCAAACAAATCAGAGAAGAAGCAGAGATGTTATTGAAGAAAGCAGAAAGCAGCAGAAGATATGGAGAAGTTTTATGATGAACATCAAGGCAAGACTCCTGTCTATGCCATTGGAGATAAAGTCTGGCTTGAAGCCACCAATATCAACCAATGAAGAAATTGGATCACAAACATCTTGGACCATATGAAGTACTCAAAGTACTTTCAAACAATACATATCATCTCAAACTTCCCAAGACGATGAAAATCCATCCTGTGTTCCATATTGTCAAACTTTGCCCTTTCATCAAAGACATCATCATTGAAAGAGAAATTCATCCCCCTCCTCCTATCATCAAAAATTGTGTTGAAGAATATGAAGTCAAAGAAATTCTCAATAGTCGTCTTTCTCATGGTAAAGTTCAATATCTGGTCAAATGGAAGGACTACCCTGCAGAGGAGAATTATTGGGAACCTGTTTCAGTATTGATGGAAGATATTCCTGATATGCCCAAGAGGTACCATAAAGAACACCCTCAAGCAGTACATTCAGTAGCCATTTACTCCCTTTACCAGATAGAATTTTCTCCTGAAATGATGGCTCAACCACATTATGCTCGATGACTTCATGAAGAAATGCCTATGTCCACTCCACCAGTTCTTGATGAAGGATATGAAGAAGTCCCTTTTGGCATTATTGATGATGAAGATGATGATGGAGTTACTACTCCCAAATCATATGAAGACTTGAAAGAATTACCCAAGTCTTCCTCCATCATCCCTCTTTCACCATCACTCTTTGCTGGCATCCCTTTCAAATCTATGGAAGGTGAAGAAGAAGATATTTCCCATGCATGTTCATCTCCATTCTTTGCTCATTGAGATGTCTCACCTTAAGAAGGGGATATTTGTCAGGCTGCTATTATTTCCCTTATTTTTCTCCTCATTTTTTCTATTTTCTTATGTCTGTATCATCATAGATCTTATAATCACCCCTGATCTACCAAAGTGATTCTCATGGTCATGCATTCCTTTTCTTCATCTTTATCAGCCAATGACACATATGTCATCCAATCTCCAATCAGCCCATTCTATCTTTAGCTATGACTCCTCTTCTCACATTTACTGCACATGCTCACCAATCCTTCTCACACCTGCTGTGGAGTATCACCAATCACTCTCACAGTTACTGTGGAGCCTCAGTCAGCACTTACACATCCTCTCTATTATTAGATATGACATCATTACTCTACTCTTTCATTCTCCAGCCCTATACTGTACTGCATGGTCTGTGCATGCTCTAGATACATAAGACTCCTAGCAGTTTATTCCTCAGTTCTGATCATCTGGGATATCCACTAGGTACAGTGCTCTCTTCTCCTCTTACTTACTCTATTCTGATATATCTGGGATATCTTCTAGTCAAAGTGCAATTGTCCTTTTCTTTTAGCATTTCTTCAGTTATTTGGCTTTGACAAGTGTCAGCCTCACAAGTATGGTTGCTGCTTTCATTGCAAGCCAACAAGACCTGGATCTAACCACCCCAGAAGCAGTATGTGCATGCATTATAGATGAAGCTGACCAACTCTCTGGAAACACAAACTCCATCCTCTCATCCACACAGTGCACACATGGCACACCAGCTTCAACCCTTTCAGCCAACACCTCTGCATTCACTCCCTTAGGCTTCACATCATGTGGAAAACCAAAACTCAACTGCTATACCTGCACCAAGTGTGGACCCAGTGGACACTCTGACAATTTTTGTTGGATTCTACACCCAGAAAAGAAAAGGGATAGGGGGCAGAATGCTAAGTCTACCACCACTGTTAACACTGTTGTCATCGATCCACTGCCTCCTGTACCCCCCAGTAGTAGTACAACTCTCAATATGATGGGTGCCAATGCCACAAGTTTGTTCTATTTTGATGTGAACAACTCATGGATGCTAGATAGTGGTGTGTCTGACCACATCAGTCTGCATCCACAGGATTTTGTTCTGGGCTCTGTTCACAACACCCCTGGAACCATCCACCTTGGAAACAACTCTACCATCCCATACTTAGGGATAGGTGTCATTGAAGCCACCACTATCGTTGGTGACAAAACATGAAAGATAGTACTCCAACATGTGCTATATGTGCCAGAAGCCAGCACACACTTTATTTCCATTGCACAACTCACCAACAAAGACTTCCAAGTCACATACAACAAGCATGACTGCCAAATCTCTGCAACTGACAAAACCACCCATGCAATTGGCCAGAAATGCAATGGAACCTACTGGGTGAATCTCTCCATCACATCTTTGTCCACCCTCGCATCACTCTCCACTATCAAACCATCATATGACATCTGGCACACTCACCTCATGCACACAAACCATCAAACGATGCAAAAACTTGGAATGAGCATAAACAGCTTCACCACAAACCTAAAAATGACCACCACTAACTTCTGCAGGGGGTGCACAGTCAGGAAACTGTCATGAAAACTGTTTCACAGATCCTCAAAATGTGCCCTCCAACCACTCAATCTCATCCATAGTGACTTAGTGGGACCCATGGGCACGACCTTGATGCAAGGTTTGCTATACTTTGCCTCATTTATAGATGACTACTCTGGGCATGCAGTCACCATTGCCATATCACAAAAAGATCAACTTTCACAAGCTCTAACAAACTTTCTGTCCTGGGCAGAAACACACACTGGGCACAAGCTCAAAACACTATGAAGTGACAGAGGAGGTGAATACGTGAACTCCACAGTACAGGGAATCCTACAATGCAACAGCACCATGCACAACCTCACCATGCCATACTCACCAGCACAAAATGGGCATGCCAAAAGGTGGAACCAGACAGTAATCAACTCCACACTAGCCCTACTCCATGGAGGCTCCATTTCTAGGGGTTTCTGGGAACATGCTCTCCAGGTCTCCATGTTGGTATACAATCACATACCCCAATGCATGTGAAATTGGACAACACCTCACCAACTTTGGCACAACAGCCACACACCCAACATATCATATTTCCAAACATTCAGCTGCCTAGCCTACATTGCAGTCCCTGCTGAACAATGAGGAAAGCTGGACCCATGCACTAAACCAATGGTATTTATCAGGTATGAGCCTGGGTCAAAGGCATGGAAATTCTGGGATTGCACTACCCATCATGTCATCATGTCACATGATGTGGTATTTGATGAGTCTCAATTCCCTTTCACACCAGTCATTTCTGCTACACCAACTCCCCCAGCTCCAGTACTCATAATGCCACCAACCACTGCAGGTGACCCCACAAGCTCAAATTCCAAGGACAACTCAGACCCAGACCCAGACCTGGACAATGACAGTGGGGACCACATTGCACACCACATACCTCTCACAGCTCCCACAGCTCCTGCTGCTACTGCAACTGCTGAGGTGTCCACACCATCACTACCACCACCACCTGCTCCCACTCCTGTGATGCCTGCCTCACCACCATGCATGCATGGTCCTGCACTGCCCATCATGCCACCATCTGTCACACCACCAGTCCCAACATGAACTCATGCCATGAGGTTCTCAGACCATGTGCCAGCTGTTGTCATACCACATGCAGGATATGACATGGAAACTGGGTGTGGACATGCACAGTGCACTGCCTTATCAGGTGAGCAAGGACCCATATTTGAACAGCTAAGCCCTGTCACACCAGCACTACCACTCTCATCTCCAACTGGTACTCCTACAATGGCAGAACCCACGATGCCTACTCCTCCTCCTTGCCACTCCAGCTGCATCACCCAATGCCCCATTCACTTCAGAGAAAGTACCTATGGAACTTGCACATACACAGATGTCCTACAAGACTCAAGTGACAATGAATTTGCAACACCTGGTGCTGGCCCATCCATTTCAGCCATGCTTGCAGCAGCTGCATCTGCAAATGACCCACTTACATTGTGTGAAGCTCATGCATCACCACACACATCCAATTGGGAGACTGCCTGCCAACATGAACTCAATATGCTACAGAGCATGGGTACCTGGTCCTTAGTGGATCTGCCACCTAGCCATTCAGCCATACCCAATAAGTGGGTATTTAAACACAAAAATGACAGCTGTTTCCACACCCACCTTATTGTGAAAGGCTTCAAACAGGTGCAAGGGATTGATTACTAAGAGGTGTTCTCCCCAGTAGCACAGTTTGAATCTCTCTGCCTCCTGTTCTCCCTTGCAGCATCCAATGATTGGCACATCCACTCCATGGATGTCAAAAGCACCTTTCTCAACAGCAACATTGAAGAGGAACTGTACATGCAGCAACCTGATGGCTTCATTATTAAAGACCTCACAAACAAAGTCTGCTGGCTACACAAGTCCATCTATGGACTCAAACAAGCTGCCTGGCAATGGAATGCCAAAATGGATGAGTCCCTGGGCATGCTTGGCCTTCAACAGATCACTGCCAATGCTGGACTTTACATTTGGCACAGCAACTCTTATCTCTTCCTTGTCTTGTACATTGATGACATCACCATTTTTGGTAGCAACCTGTATGAAGTCTTGGAACTAAAGCATGTGCTCACCAAATTGTTTGCAATGACAGACCTTGGGGAAACCACCACCTATCTCAGCCTGGAGGTGACCCACAATCGCATGCTATCCATCTGCCAGTCACACTACATCACCAACATCATACATTGTTTTGGACTCAAGGGCTGTAACCGTGTTTCCACTCCACTACAACCCAGGATGTGCCTCATCCCTTTCCATGGCGTTGCCTCCACAAATGAGTGCTCCCTGTACCAACAGGTCATAGGCAGCCTCATGTATGCAGCCATAGTCTCCTGCCCCAACATCACCTATGCTGTCAACATGCTGGCACATTTCTCCACAAACCCCATGCCAGAACACTTGGCAACATTGAAACATGTCCTGCAATATCTTGCAGGGTCCACCAACCTCATGCTCATATATTGCAGATTGCCTGACATCTCACCATTTTGCCACTCTGACTCTGATTGGGCTGCAGCCTTAGATGACCACTGCTCCACCAGCATGTATGTTTTCTTTCTCCATGGTGCTGCCATCTCCTGGCAGTTGTGGCACCAGCACACAGTTGCCATCTCCTCCACAGAAGCAGAGTACATGGCCCTGTCTCAAGCTGCCTCCCAAGCAGCATGGTATCGTTCCATCACACTCAAGCTACACCTCCCAATGTCAACACCCTTGGTAATATATGGAGACAACAAGGGATCCATTGACCTCACCAACAACCCCATTGTCAGGAAGGGCATGAAGCATATTGACATCAAATACCACTACATTTGCCAGGCCGTCCACTGTGGCTGCATCATGTTGCATCATCTCCCCTCCACCTCAATTATCACTGATGCACTCATAAAACCACTACCACATGCCACCTTTGAGTTGCAACATGCTGCACTTGGCCTCATTCTGGTTGGTTCACCAAATGAGGGGGGCTGTTGAAGAATAGTGCATACACATACATATTTTGTTTGGTCTCACCTCCACATACTGCACATGTACCACTTACTCAACACATATGTACACTCACCCATGAACACTTACTTCTTCCTTGGACTACCTTACCCCTGAGCACATTCACACTCCACTCACATTCCAGGATGACATGTGTCCCTCCCACTCAGGTAGCTGTTGTTCTCTACATTACCACTCTGCTCCAACTCTACCTACATCATACTATATAAGATGGATACTCATACCACAGCTCCTCAGACATCTTACTACATATCTGAGTGAGTACTCCCTTCCCCATCTCTACTTGTGCTTAAAACATCCCTGCAGCACTCTATCACATTGTGTTGCCCTACTGCACTCACAACTCACTCTCTCATCACTGCAGGTCTGTTACTCTCATCACTGCAGATGCCTTCTGCCACTATCCCTTATGGGGACTTGCTGCTTATCATGAACACAATCATATTTCTCATCACTGCCTGCCATAGCCTGCATGTACACTTAGAAGCACAGAAGAACAAAGGAGAGATACAACAGTGGAAAGAATTGCCAGCAGATGAAGCAAAGATGGCAATCATTGCAGGACATGGGGAAAATGAACAGGGACTCCTTACATACAAAGGAAAAATCTTTGTTCCCAACAGTTGCAGAGTGGAAGTAGTGAAACATTGTCATGACAGTCCAATAGCGGGACATCCAGGACAATGGAGGATGTTAGAACTCATGGGAAGAACATTCTGGTGGAAAGGAATAGCAGCATATGTTGGAAGATACATAAAAGGATGTGAACTCTGTCAAAGGACCAAGGTTGTCACAAAGAAGCCACAGGGTGAACTCACACCCAATGAGATCCCAAACTGACCCTGGCAAATAATATCCACCAACCTCATTACACAATTGCCAGATAGTCAGGGATATGACTCAACACTAGTAGTGGTGGATTGATTTTCAAAAATGATTCATGCAATGCCTACCACCACTACAGTCACAGCAGAAGGAGTTGCACAGCTTTTTAGAGACAATATCTGGAAACTACATGGTTTCCAGTAGAAGTCCTCTCTGACAGAGGCCCACAGTTCATTTCAAAGGTCATGAAGGAACTAAACAAAATTCTTGGGATAAAAACTGCACTCTTGACCACTTTCCATCCACAAACTGATGGACAAACTGAATGACTAAATCAAGAGATAGAACAATATCTCCAAATTTTTGTCAACCATCATCAAAGTGATTGGATGAACTAGCTTCCTATGGCAGAGTTTTGCTATAATAATCAAATCAATGCATCTACTAAGCAAACTCCATTCATATTGAACAGCAGTCAACACCCAAGAATGGGATTTGAACCTCATACTGAATCAGACATTGAATCAGTAGACATTTCCATATCTTCACTAGAACAGGCAAGATATGATGCCAAATCAGCACTGAAGAAGGCAGCAGAAGATATGAAAAAGTACTACAATGCACATAGGGGAATGACTCTGAAATATGAAGTAGGGGATAAAGTCTGGCTAGACACATCCAATATTCAATTGGATAGACCTATGAAGAAACTAGATCATAAACAAATTGGGCCATATGCAATTGTTGAAGTACTATCCAACAACAGTTACAAAACTGCATTGCCAAAAACTGCTAAGAGCAGCCTATTGGATGGTCTTAGGGAAGGTCTATATTGATACTCCTGGTAACTGGAGTGGTAATGCATGTTTGATGCATGTAATAGAGTTTCTTGATGATAATGAAGAATGGGATTAATGATATTGAGACGAGGATTATACCACTGATAATGATTCGAGGATCCAGGGTAAGAGTGTAAGATGTCTTAGCGACACTTAGTGGCTTTGGAGGTCTTAGACATAGTTCTTGGAGAATGAAGTGAGTTCGTAATGAGCTTAGATCAAGTGCAGTGTAAGGAAAATCCCTAGATTGTGAAGTTGACAAGACTGGGGTTTAGGACCGCCAGTTTGTCAACTATTTATACAAAACTAGTGATCTAACTATCGTAAAGTTACGCAGTAATGTGCAGTAAGTACACGAAAATGCACAGTAAAGCGCAGTAAGTATGTGAAATGAACTAGAGATAAACAGATGTAAATAAAGGTGAAAAAGGTGAGTCCTTGCTAATTGTATAGTGATAGTCCTTAGCAAGTAAATGTTGTAATAAATAAAGAAAGATAAAAGGAAAAAAGATAAGTCTAATATAGTACTTGGAGCTATGCTCACACTCAAGTATATAAATACTTAAGTACTATAAAAGAGAAAAATAAAAGATAAGTCCTTACTAAGGTAAAGCTCACACTTGTAGTAATAATACTACACTTTACTATAGTAAGTAAGATAAAAGAAAAAGAAAAAGAAAATGTGTTATGAGGTGCCAAAGCAAGTGCCTCATAACAAAAATGCTCAAAATCCATCCAGTATTTCATGTGGTCAAATTGATACCCTTCATAGCCAACACTATTCCTGAAAGAAAACAAAAACCCCCACCAGCTCCTATAGTTGAAGGAAGGGAAGAGAGATATGAGGTAGAAGAAATTCTCTATACTTGAAAACAATACAGCAAGATCAAATATTTGATCAAATGGAAAAATTACCCACATGAGTCTAATTCTTGGGAACCAGCATCTATCATTACCAATGATGTTCCCAAATTAGTCAAAGAATTCCACTTATCCCATCCAACTGCCATTCGAGTTATTCAGAATATTGTATTACCTGTGAAACAACTTTCAGACAAGGCAACCATTCCTACCAGAGGATCACTATTTGCAGCAGGATTGGATCTTTATAGCACAGAAGAAACAGAGATACCACCACATTGTCAAAAATTGATCAATACCCAAGTCTCCTTGGCTATACCAACTCACTGTTATGGACATATTGCTCCTTGCAGTGGATTGGCTGTCAAAAACTCTATATCAATTGGAGCAGGAGTGATTGATTCAGACTATCATGGTCCTCTTCTCATCAATAATGGAAATGACATATTCCATGTAAAAGAAAAAGATCATATCATGCAATTAATCCTTGAAAACATATCACTTGCAAATGTTTTGGAAGTCGAATCACTAGATGATACTCCACAGGGAGAGGGAGGTTTTGGATCTATGGGAGTTTAGCAGTTTGTTGGGTCATCTCACCCATAAAACAGGGGTATTGTCAGGACATGTTATTTTTCTTTTCATTTTATGATTTTCTCTTGTCTTATCACTCAAGATCTACATCATATCTTATATTATCCAATGAGATCTTTCATGATAATCTATGACTCATTCATGATTCATCATTTGGATGATTACTCATTACATATGACACATATTCTCACAATGACTGTGCAATGCTGCACATTACTTACTGATCATTCTCATGCTTGCTGTGCATAACACCATGCTATCCTCATCACTATACTTCAAATGCCTGCCCTACAGTGACATACACAGTCTGTGTGCACAGGCATTTACTATATATACCGTACTTCATAGTGTACTTGTTCTTTAGCTTAGTACTTCTGAGATATCCACTTTATAGTGAGTTAGTCTCTGATAATACTATCATCCCTTCTCCCTTCCTCTTCATAAGTCTGTTGTGTGACCTCACTGGCAGTGTTGGCCTCACACAGCCACCTGTGACAATGACATGTACTCAGCTTCAGTAGATGAGAGTGAGACAGTGTGCTGTTTGCATGATGACCAGGCTATTGCTCCACCACCAAGGAGAAAAGCATGTGCTCCAATAGACTTCCTGTCATCTCTGTCCACTGCCCAGTCAGATCCAGAGTATCCAACAATTCCAGCTCCTTCATCTTGTTATGAGGCACTTGCTTTGGCACCTCATAACGTGTTTTCTTTTTTTCTTTTTCTTTTTCTTACTTACTAGTAAAGTGTAGTACTATTACTACAAGTGTGAGCTTAGCTCCACTTTACTTAGTAAGGACTTATCCTTTTCTTTTCTCTTTTATAGTACTTAAGTATTTACATACTTAAGTGTGAGCATAGCTCCAAGTACTATATTAGACTTATCTTTTTCTTTATCTTTCTTTATTTATATTAACATTTACTTGCTAAAGACTATTACTATACAATTAGCAAGGACTCTCTCTCCTCATCTTTATTTACATCTGTTTATCTCTAGTTCATTTCATGCTTGTGGCTGAGCCACTTATATCACATGGACACATACTTACTGTGCTTTACTGTGCATTATCGTTTACTTACTGCACATTACTGCACAACTTTACTATACTTAGATCTCCAGTTTTGTATAAAAGGTTGACAGACTGGTGGTCTTAAAACCCCAGTCTTGTAAACTTCACAATCTAGGAATTCTCCTATACTGCGCTTGATCTACACTCGCTACTGTCCACTTCCTCTTAAAACTGAGAATTAACATCTAAGATCTCTAAGTCACACTAAAAAGTGTCACTAAGATATCCTACATCTCATCACTCTGATCCTTGAATTATCATTGGTGGAATCATCCTCATTTCAATCTCATTAACCCCAATCTTCATCATCATCAGGAACTTCTATTATGTGCACCAAGCATGCATTCAACCTCCAGTTACCAGGAGTATCAATATAGACCTTCCCTAAGACCATCCAATAGGCCACTCTTAGCAAAGAGGAGCAGGAGGTGCTCCAGCACAAGCATGGAGTGGGATTGCCAGACAGTCAGGTGCATAATGCTAAGAGCGGCCTATTGGATGGTCTTAGGGAAGGTCTGTATTGGTACTCCTGGTAACTGGGGTTGTAATGTGCGTTTGATACACGTAATGGAGTTTCCTGATGACAATGAAGAATGGGATCAACAATACAGAGATGAGGATTATTCCACCAATAACAATTCAAGGATCCAGAGTGAAGAGTGTAAGATGTCTTTGCAATGTTTAGTGACTTAGAGGTCTTAGACATAGTTCTTTTAGAGAATGAAGCAGATTTGTAACAAGTTTAAATCAAGCACAGTAAAAGGAGAATCCCTAGATTGTGAAGTTGACAAGACTGGGGTTTAAGACTGCCAGTCTGTCAACTATTGATACAAAACTAGCGATCTAACTATAGTAAAGTTGCGCAGTAATGCACAGTAAGTACGCATCCATGTGATGTAAGTGGCTCAGCCACAAGTGCGAAATGAACATGGGACAAACAAAAGTAAATAAGAGTGAAAAATGAGAGTCCTTGCTAATTGTATAGTAATAGTCCTTAGCAAGTAAATGTTATAATAAAATAAAGAAAGATAAAGAGAAAAAAGGTAAGTCTTAATATAGTACCTGGAGCTATGCTCACACTTAAGTATGTAAATATTTAAGTACTATAAAAAGAGAAACTAAAAGATAAGGATAAGTCCTTACTAAGTAAAGTGGAGCTAAGCTCACACTTGTAGTAATAATACTACACTTTACTTAATAAGTAAGATAAGAAAAAGAAAAAAGAAAAAAGAAACACATGACGAGGTGCCAAAGCAAGTGCCTTGTAACACATAAAGTCCACAGTTAGCATCCATGCCCCCATCTGAGTCCCCCATCCAAGTCATCATCCAAGTTGTCACCAGAGTCATCACTGGAGGGCAGCACAGGCAGTGCAGGAGGTGGGAAGAGGTCAAGGACTGTCAGGTTTCATTGTGTGTCCAATGCTGGAAAAATGCCCTCTTCAAAGACAGTGTCATGACTGATAACAGCCCTATGGGTGGACTTGTCCCAAAAGACCCACCCCTTGGTCCCAGACTCATACCCAACAAAAAGAAGGGGTCATGAATGAGCCTCAAGCTTGGACCACTGGTGATCAGGCACATGCACCAAGGCACAGCACCTGAAAATGCAGAGGTGAGAAATGTTGGGTGCAGTAGGGCCAGGAGACCATAGGGCAGTGGGTGCAGCCCACCCCAGACACTTGGCCAGTGACAAATTGTAAGTATGTGCAGTGGTGCAGATGGTGTACTCCCAGAAACTGGGAGTGAGACCAGCCCAATGAAGCATGCACAAAGCATGGTCAAGTAGAGAACAGTTCCAGTGCTCTGCACAGCCATTTTGTTGTGGTGAGTATGGTACAGTGAGTTGATGTGCGATCCAGTCAGCTAGCAAGGCAGCGGTGACATGGCTGATGTATTCCCCACATCAATCGGTTCACAGGACCTTGGGCCATCATCCAAAGAAATTGTGAACATGCACAAGATAATGGGTGAGTGCTGCAGACAGCTGATCTTTATACCAGAGGGGGTAAACAGTCCCAAAGCCAGAAAAATCATCTATAAAGGTGGCAACATAGATGTTGCCAGAACCTATGGAAGCTGTGCTGACAAGCCCAATCAAGTCAGAATGAACAAGACCAAGCACTTCAGTGGCACAGGTCCAGGAGAGACAAAAAGAGGATTTGGGAAACTTCCCTTGAAGACACCTGGTACAAGGATCCAGCATGGATGTGGAGGAGGATGGTGGAGTAAAGCCAGAGAGGGATGAGGGTTTGATACATGATATGACAGCTTCAGATAAGTGACCAAGTCATTTGTGCCAGAGCCATATGGAGGGAGAAATGAGAGCATGGAGACCATGCACAGGTGAAAGGTCTACCCAATAGGTTCCATTTTGAAGGTGACCAATGCTGAAGATCCAATCACCTTTAGATTTGGTGCAGGTCCCATCTCAATAGGTAATGCAAAATCCCAGCTGGTCAAGCTTGCTGACAATTAGGAAATGACCTGAAGCATCAGGGACATGCAAAACTTCAGAGAGGGAGAATGTGACAATGGTACAAGTTGGCAGGGCATGCTGACAAATGCAAGTCCCTTTACCTGAACATGCAATTGTGGATCCATTTCCAACAGTTACTGAATGAAGAGGGGTAGCAATGTAGGAGGTGAGGTCATTCTTGTCCAGAGTAATGTGATCTGTACAGCTGGAGTCTAACATCCAGGAGTGAGGGCTTCCAGTGTATTGGCAATTATTCAGCCATGTGGAAGAGGAGGATATTGTATGGATGCCAGTAGTCTCTGTGTTGAGCTGGTTGGTGGCCATGTTCTTGGAGAGTTTCTTTTTGATGTATGATGTAGTAATGATATCACATTTCAGAGTGGAGTTGAAGTCAAGGGGAGTGATGATTAACATGAGGATGTGCAAGATGGAGTGTAAGTTGAGAGCAGAGAGAAACAACACAAGAGTGGAGTATGAGTAGATGCAAATGGCCTGGGCAGGGCCCATAACCTGTTGACAACAGGCCATGTGCTGAGGGGAACCAAGAAGAGTTCTTGTTTTGTACATGTAATATCTCTACAGTATATCTAGTACAGTGCTGACTATATGTGTGTGAATGTGTATGGATGTGTGTGTGTATGTTCAGTATACACAAAAGAGGAAGGAGGATGTTAGTCATCATCAGTGTATCATCAACATACTTGTCTGCGGAGTCGCCTCCGCGCTTGCGCAGGTTGTATACGAGGTACCTGCATAGGTAATTGCGCGTCAATGCGGACCAAAAGGAAAAGGAAAAGGGAACGTTATGCACTTTGTCACCTCTCCAAGTGCACGGCCCTCCTTGCGGAAGTACACGACAACGCCAACGCCACCCTTCTGTGCGGTGCGGATGCACTCTTCGATGGCGTACGTCAGGTACGGCTTGCACGTGCAGATGTCAGACCCAAAGACGTCCGAGCCGTTGCCTGTGTGAAGAAATAAACAC
>QLPN01007670.1:0-20866 GCA_003314395.1 Albatrellus ellisii
TTCATTACGCCGGACACACATCCGGGTTTGCTGGGCATATGCCTTTCGGGAGCGGGCCCGACCATTCTTGCGCTGGCCGTGAGTGGGTTCGAGGCGATCGCGGAAGACGCACGCAGGATATTCAGGGAGAATGGCGTGGAGGTCGACTGGAAGCTGCTGGACGTCACGTCGGATGGGAGCATCGTCCAGGAAACCCACACGTGAATCGTATAATCCGTAACAATCTGTTGTGTCGCCAAACTGCTTGCAAGGCGGTATTAGTCTGTGTCACTACAGACCCTTGACGCTTTGTCGTACGTACACCAATACACCCACGCTCTTTGCCTGCAATATATTGTGAAACGTCTAGATTTGGGTTCATAACGTCGAAGTAAATGGTTGCTACAATCACTGTATCATGATGGTTATATAAGGTATCTCGCCCTCCAGGTATATATCATTCGCTGCACGTCAGTCTGATCTCTACACCATGTAATATGTCATTCTAGCCACCGGCCGTCAGACACACGGCCCGGGTGGCAACCAGAGACCCCGCGTTGACATCAAACGGCAAGTCGACGGTGAAAAGGACGTCGCTCCGATCATTGTTGAGGTATACCGGCAAGTTGACGTACTTGCCCCGCGCGTTGTCTGACTCCTCTGCCTGGATCCACCGGATTTGCGACGGGTTCAGGCGGACGGACTCGCCGTCATTCAGGACGAGCTGATCCTCGATCCAGGAGGCGCCCTCCAGTACGAGGCCTGTATTCCGGAACACGGACCCATGAGCGACGGAGCAAGTCAGGATACGAATGTCTTACCGTCCACTATGAACGCGCTCGGATCATTGACCCGCTCTATGTCTAGACGTAGGTGCAGTGTTTCCAAACTCCACTTCTTGCGGTGGGCCACAGCCTGTCGGGTAGCAGTGACATATGCCTCAGGGAAGAACAGGCCTCCCAGCCACACCTCTACATTCGACAGATTATCAAGTGAGGACAGGTTTTCCAGCTGCGCCAGTCGGCGAGCGAGATCGGGTATCCATTCGGAGACCGACATGGCTTTATGTACTTTATAGCGCCTCCAGTGCACAGGAATGGTACCTATCAATCATTACAGTCAAAACCTGAGTATTCGTTTGGTGACGACAGGCTGCAGAACGCATCACCTTTCATCAGGGAGCTCATGAGCGTTCGGAGATGGTTCGTCTGTTTCAGCTCGCCTTCGCAGACTTTGACAACGTCGGCAAGATCCTTGTGAACTTGGCTGAGCAACTTTGCGCCGACGCTACCCTCACGGAAAAAGAGTCGGTACAGCGGATCTTGGTTCTCCCCAGTCTGCTTTTGTAAGGTCGTGAATTTCTGCAGGTAAAAGATCTGACGTGAGTAAAATGGCATGCCCAGAGTGTCAGAAACATACAGATGGCAGCTGAGCAAGCCATTCATGGCAGCGCTCAAACAAGTTCCGCATCCAGGCTGGTTGTTGGGAGGTCTGCACCTTAGATGGACCAACCGTGGACGTAGCCTCGTCATCGTCATCAGCCAACGTGCGCATCTTCCGCAATTTCCCCAACAACTCATTACCTATCAACATGTGAGCAACATATTCAGCAACGAAACCAAGATCAACAAACCCTGCGCTATAGCAATGACACGCTCAGCAGTAGGCGGCAAGCTGAGCCACGACGGGGGTTCGCGTTCGGGCAGGCCCTTGACCCACCCTAGGAATTGATCGAGCTTCGTTCCATCGGGCGCAGCCAGCACTTGCGCTGCGTTAGTGCTAGGTACCAAGTTGAAATCAACGTTGTAAGCAGTAGGCGTGAAAAGATCATCAACAAAAGCATCCAGGATCCTCTGGTCGAAATCGCTGTCAACACGTCCTCCATAAACAGATTGTTTAATCAGCGTTCGGATGGCATCCCACGGAATCTGCGCGGGATCGACGTTGGCTCGGCCTTTGGCAACGGAATGCAGCCAGGTGTCAATGGTGGTGGACGCTGACGCCATGTCGGAGTCGTTGAAGTCGTATGACTTGCTCCACCCAAGAGGGACGTATCGAAGGCGCTCCTGTACGATGGCATGGAACCATGCCAATAAGAAGTACAATCGAACTTTCTCCGCCGGACCTTGTGACAACCGCGTAGACGATATGTTGTTCAGCGAGTCGAGCAAGTTGGCTTTGATACCCGGAGGCGGCTCATTCATGATGATATGAGACTGGCGCAGAAGGTTGACAGGGATTGACAGATTAGCTTCCATTGTCAAGAATAGGCGGAAGGTACGGTGGGGGTTCAATGTTTGTAACCTCTTTTCCAACTGGCCGAGCCACGACGGAGCAAGATGGACATTCTTCAAGAGGACCCATGTGCCCTGACGTGACGCCAAAGCTATGGCCTGGTCAGCCAATGTGAAGCCCTCCTGTGAGCCCATAGCTACAGAAGCACATCGACTTTGCGTGTTCTGAACCAGGTTCTCGACACGGTAGCTGGCGTCATACCCAGGAACGGAGACCAGAGCCAGAGGCGTCTGGGCAGGGATCTCGTCATAGACCATGGCGCTCAGATCGTAAGCAGATTCAGCGGAAATATCAGTATCAAATGCGACTCGCACGAAGGCAGCGGTGGCTTGTAGAAGGCGGTCGGGACGCAGGCATTTTATTATCAATAGTGAGCGGATCGCCTCCACAGACGCTGTTTAAAATAATGGATCAGACATCATTGAGAGCCCAGTGGACGAGCAGTTACACTCACAAGTGCTACGCTCCCAAGGTGAAGGGACTGAGAGTTCCGGATTGCTAGACCCCAAGAACGAAACCCAATCACTCTCGTGCTCCTGTATATGCTTCTGAACAGGTCTGAACAACGGTTGTTTGGCGAACGTATCGAGACGCTGTTGCTGTTCTGAAGTCAAAATAGACGACGACGACTGGTCTATTACAGTAACGCCTGTTGCCGCTACAGCACCATCCCCACTCTCCAGCAAGAACTCTAGTTCATCCGTTATCTCCTCGACTCCACGAAGTTTGACTTGTGCTAGAAGGACCGCAAGCATAACATGATCGCGATGGAAAAGTGCACGGGAGGTCCGCTTATAGACCACCAAGAACAGGTCCTTGAGCAGGATGTTTCGGCGAGTACCGTGGTCAGTGACCCCATGAAGGTTCGGGTTATGATGCAGAACATAGTCAAAGATGTCCAGGAAGAAGCGCAGAGAGAATTGATAGAAGTGATTGATCAAGTTCAACTGTTCCAGAATGAAGAACACAGAACTGCATCCCTGGGCGAGAGGAAGATACTCTGCGGTGACCTGTTCGACCTCCTTCATGACGACATCCGTTTCCTCCACTTTCTTCGTGATGTCAGCAGCCTCACGTTTCAAGGTCTCCAGGGTGTCGATAACCTTGTCGTCGTCCAGAATGTTGCCCGAGGATTCATTCAGAGCTTGGAGGAGCAGCTTTTCGAGGGTACGAAGTCGAACGCGGAACTCGCCTTGAACTTTCATGAGATCCGTCCTCTTCTGCTCGGTGTCTGGACGTTCGACCTTTAATACTTGATCAAGTGATTGACTCTGCAGGCTACTCCTTGTCATTGTAAAGTTGACGAATGTAACACGACTGCAAATGTCGGGAGAGAACTCCACTGAAGGATCACGGGTCGATAGGAACATCGTGAAAGAGGGGGAGAAGTCGATGTCTTGACTTCCTAGACGTATCAAAACTCGTCCACCAGTCCGCCGGATCTCCTTGTTCAAGACTGCGTTCAAGATGGGATCTAGGTGCTCAACATCCTGTATGAGGAGAGGGTTTCCGAAACGAAGAGCGCTTTCTAGGACCTTAAGGAATGCTTCGTCCAAGAAACTGGTCACAGTGATCTTGCGGTCCTTGTGCTGTTTGAGCAAGAACGACGTGGCTTGGCCAGTGGGGTCAATGATAAGAGGATAACGACTGAAGCGGTTGAGCATGATGGCATTCTCGGTGCAGAGATTGTCGGATGGAAGGCCTTTCGACTGCCAACTGAGACGGTCGTCAGCAGTAGATAGATACTCGGTGAATGACAATTCGGTCTTGAATTTGATATTGGCTTCCAAAAGATGGCTCTGCCATTCTTGCCACATGACTTCGCGGTAGTGTTGATCGAAGAAACCACCATAGGCCAGGAATGCAGCGGAAAGCAGAACGTCACCGACAATGGTGCTCATCTCCGCGTCGAAAGTGCGACTGCCAGACTCCCATCGCGCCCTTTCTGATGACAAGCTTTCGAGGAGTTTCATACTACGGTCGACCTTGCCTTGAACTCGATCCATCTCTGTCTTGATAGCCTGCGTTTGGCTGATCAGAAGGGCGTACTCTTCCTTGTATCTTTGAATGCTTGCTTCCAGCTCGGCGATCATGGTGATAATCGTGGTAGCCTGGAGCTTGGTCTGCTCCGCTTGATGCTCCAGCGACTGCACTTCGTTACGCAGTGGCTCGACCTTGTCCAAGATTTCCGAGAAGCGAACTTGTGCAAGGACCCATTTGACCAGCGGACCACAGGCCTTGCTGGCTCGTTGAACCGTTTCAAAATTAAAAGAGGGTCGACTAAGGAAGTCCCTGTTCATCAGGTCGCGGAGGGGCTTGGTCATCTGATTGACGGTGTCGAAGTTGACGATACGCTGGATGAAATCATCACGACGAATGATGCCCTGGACCGTCCTCCAACTATCGATCTTGTGTCCAAGGACAGTGCAGACCGACTCCATAGCAAGCTTCACGGCCTCCGGAGGGTTCGCCATGGTACGGACTTCTTGTAGATGCGTTCGCTTGATATTGCTGACAGCTGCCTGTGCATCTAGCACAGCAGGTTCTGCATCTGCCAAATCTGCCATGACAACAGCACTGCGCTGATTGATATGTTTGTCTTGTTCAACGAGCGCGGCTTGGATCTCAATAGAAGCAGCCTTCTTTTGTTCAGCCTCCTGCTGGTCAGATACCATCTGCTTGAGTTTCTCGTTCGCCTCAGCGTTCTTGGCCTCCAGTTGAGTTCGCTTGGTGGCAAGACTTTTTCGTAGCTCTTCAACTTGAGTAACGGTGTCACGAAGCTTGTCCAGTCCGACATGAAGGTGACGCTGTTGTTCTTCCAACTCGTCGCGCTTCTCATTGTAGAGACGAACATAATGGTTGATGCTGAGGTAATACATGGATCATCAGAAAAACCAGTTGGTTAGGGGTGGGGAGAAAACTCACAAATCCAAGTAATGCCGAGGAGTCACATAATTATAACGGCCTTGGCGACGGCTGAGCTTCTGGTTAATATGATATAACGACATGTGAACATGCACCAAGGCATTGACGACAGCTGTGCGGTGAATGGGAGGCATCGTGAGTTCGCGATATGAGATGGGGAAGTGAGTTGGGGGTATGTATGATGGTAACTCGAGATCCAGTGCATATGTGAACTCCATGCCAACTTGGTAGAAGGCTTGGTCAGACCAATCGCCAAACCAGTCGAGGACACAACGATTGAAAAGGGCGGGAGATGTCGCTGCTCTTGAAGCAAGACCGTTTTCTGGAGGGTTCATAGTGAAAACAACGTGGAGGTTCTTCGCGACTTGCTGAGTGAACCAACGATACAGCTCCTCATGCGAGTCTAACATGAGCCCATCCCTCTGTGAACCTTCCTTGCAGGCCGTCATTAAAGCTGAATGCTCGTCGCCTTCGAACAGTCCAGGCACTTCAGCATTAGCAAGCAAGGTGTTCATGCGCTCAAGGAACCCAGAATCAAGGACGTTTGACTCGTCCATGATGAAGCAAATCTTTTCGCCCTTTGTGCCAGCGCGCCGGAGAACAGTTCTAAGGTCCTCATCGAAATCATCACCCGTGTATTTGTTGGATACTTTGATCTGGAAGATTGTGAGGCCGTTCATCCAAGCGACAAAGCGAGATAGGGTTGTCTATTGGCGGCGATTAGTACAGGTTGATCAAGAGAGCTTAAAGCAATACCTTTCCACTGCCGCTAACGCCAATAAGGAGGAGATGGCCCTGAATTTGACGAAAGACACGGTCGATACGTAGCACATGGTCTAGAACATCATTGAACAATACAAGCGGAACATCCAGCTCCTCTTCATAGAATACGCGAAGTCTGGCTTTAGTATAATCTCGCAGAGCATCGCGATCCACAGGGATGTAGTACTTTGACGTCCAGTTCGAGAACAGGATTGGTCGAGAGAGCGCGTCATCTTTATTGATGGTGGGGAAATGCTCCAATGCAGTAGAGTCAATGTTTTCGTCTGTCCACTGTCTCTCCTCCTCGGAGACTAGACGATCTTGGAAGAGACGGAGAGCTTCATGTGCCCAAACGCGGACGAGACCTTCGACGGATAGTATCTCCAGGGGGCGAATGGCCTCGTAAATACCCCGTACCCAACGTGTCAGCTCACGTGGACTGTACACATAGTGCGCCTGAACATCGGTTGTGAACCGCTGCTGAGATGCCAGATAGAAAGCAACCATGGCATCGGTGAGCGGTTCCGCATAGGCCCTGAGATTAGGGACAACTTTGAGGAGGGCCCGGTTGTATGTACCGTAGATCTGTTTGAGAGACACTTCCCCAGGATAGTCAACCATAACAAGCGGCGCGTGACGCAAGAACCTATGACTGAGAGGAACACGACCGGGATCTGTCGGTGGATTGCACGCGCCTACAAATTGAATCCGCTCCAGTTTGACCCAAGACATATCCGTTGTACGCCAATAACCGCCACATTCTACCAGCTGTCGGATGAAGGAGATGACGCGCTGCGTTCCGTACTTATCAGCCGCTGGTAGATTGATTTCGTCACAGAAAACCACCAGCCAACGACCAAGCTGAACGGGAGCCAGTATGACCCCGTTGGGCGTCTTGCGGTACTCGCAGTATTGCTCAAAGGTTTTGAGGATTAGTTCTGGCGTTGTCGCGCTTGAGAAGTTCAGACCGACAACCTCCATGTCCGGCAACTTCCGCAACGCACTGAACAACGTCATGGTTTTTCCAGAACCGGGTGGCCCGCAGAGCATAAGAGGCTTGTGCTCTGATAACCAAGAGTAGAGCACTTCTTCATGACGAACAGTATCCATCGTCGGTACAACAACGTCCGATGCGGTGACAGCTTGTGCTTCAATTTCGATCCGGGGCACTTTCGTAGCCCAAGCGGACCACTCCCCAGAAGCGACCTGGACATCGTAGTCGATAAGAGAGCTTCCAGAGGTCAATGCAGGAAGGTCAATTCCAGTTTGCTTGCGAAGGAAGTCGCCCAAATCAGAACGCAAGTCCAGCTTGGCGTCTCCAGAGAAAGCCCAGATGATGCTGACGAGTAAGCGCTTGGTGACGTATTGTTCGATCCGATCCAGCGAGAGAGGGAAATCTGAGTGCTGAGCATTGTATTCTAGGATATTTCGGACGGTCTTGTTGATGAGAGAGAACAATGTATTCAGCGCACGGGTTGTCGTGAAATCCATGATATGCTCGATGGAAGAGGCATACTCGAGCGCCGCACTGACGAGTTCACCATCCGAGAAGTAGCGTTCGAGAATGGTGGCAATTTGTTTCTGAGTGCTGAGATTCACATTTGATACTTCTGAGGCAGTCTCATCAACACGCCGTCCCGGGATGTTTGTCGCCTCATCATCTTCAGCGTCCAACGGAACTGAGCTAAGCATATCAAGATATTGGCGATACGCCATGGCTGGTTCCACGACATCATCACTAAACCAAATCATACCGCACCGACTGACGGTAGCGGGTGTGGCGTAACGGAGGTGCTCAACCTCGAACATAATCCTGACGTTGGAAGGGAGGTTGAGACGTTCACCGTTGGGTAACGTAAGAAGCTTATTGTCATCCAAAACACTGGGACAAGCTAGAAGTCAGAGCTGACGACAGCTTGAGATAGCAGACGACATCACCTGTTGAGATTCTCTACCCATTCCGGATCGACATCGCCATCGAATATAATCCAGTGCCTCTTGCCACTCTCGCCTCGTACGTCGTCAACAATCTTACGCAGGACATGGGTGAAGAGACCATCATTCCACTCGCGCGTCGTAGGATCGAGTGTTCCGTACAAGTCGTCCTTATGCATGGCCTTTGGATCAATGACATATGACACCCCCTCCACACCATCGAGTCGCTCAAGCGCAGAGAGCAAGACCTGCCACGCATTGGTCTTACCACTTCCTGAGGGACCAACCATCATGAGGCCGTGCTGGATCTTCTGTATCTGATAGAGTTGCAAGATCTTGGCAATCCAACGTTCTCCTTGCACAAGGCGGCGTTCTTCGCAGACCTTGCTAATTTGTTCTTGCAGAGCATCAAGGTCCACGGGAATATAGTCGATTCCAGGGAACACGTCTGCTAGGAGACTGTTGAAAGATCAGAACGTGTCGAGCCATTAAATTGAACTGAATGAAAAGGGTACCTTGTCAAGAGAGGCACGTCGTCGGCCACCAATTTTGGCACGATAGTCTCCGTCACGCTTTGGATCAGAATGACTTGCTCTGAGGCGACGTCAGACAACCCGCCAATGTCGCTATCCTCACCAGCAGAACGAACAGCTTGAAGGCGCTCACGCTTCAAGATACCTGCACTAGCGAGGACCGCTTTCAAAGCCCGCAGACCGAAGTCATAATGAGGCTGAGGGGAGAGTTGTTCGTCACAAAGATTGAAGAAGGGTACAATTTTAGAGGCCAGCGACTCCGCTGTCCGGAACCCTTGGGAGAACAGCATAACTTGCGCAATAAGTTCTCGATCAGGACGAGTCATAGCCATTCTGTGGTAAAGTAGCAATGAGAAGACGAGCACAAACGACGTGAAGCACACTAACGGCCTGAAGAGTTTCGTTAAATTAGGTGGCAATTGTGAACGTCCAGCATAGTTCGGATTGGTGGTGATGAAAATCCCTAGCAGAATTGCTAAGCGTCATGCCCATGCTCAATCAGAATTGTCAACGATACATACCGATGTTCTCATTGATCTTCAAGTTTTTCCCGACCAGCTCGATTTCTGCGTTTGGGTTCTTTACTAACGCCGCCAAACCTTGTTGAATGCTTTGCACTTGTTGACTGACAGCACTCAAAATCCGTTCCTCCAACCTATTGAACTCGTCAAAGCATCCCCATGCGCCGACTTGACAGAGCCCGAGGAATATACGACCCATCGCTTGGAAATCGAAGGTTTCGTCGCAGCAAAAGACTAGTACAAACCGTCCCAGCTGAACGCCAAGGGCCTTCACGGACTCCGTCTTCCCTGTGCCAGCTGGACCAAAAGGCGACCCACCGAGCTGATTATCGAGTGCTTGAGTAAGAGTAAGGTAACAGCGATCGGTGAGCGGCGTCTGCACAAGTCTATCAGGAACACCAAGGTACTCCCAGCCGTATGGGAACGATGCGTCAGCTGCCCGGATCGAAAGGCGGTCCAAAGGATTCTCTACCATACGATCTAGGTAGAATCGCATTTGATATAACCAGGAAAATGCCTTGTTGTCTACAGCGCGCTGCTGAATGAGAGACCGTGTGACATCACGTTGATGAACCAATTCGGTGATGAGATGTTCACACTTGCGACGCGTGACGGGTTTCAGTTCCGTGAGGACAACATCGGCTAAAAGGTCGAGACTTTGTCGGATAGTGTCCAAAGGGCCTTCGAGGTTAATAGAGGCTTCGAAAGCTGCTTCGATGGATGCAGTCCATGCAACCTGGACGGCGAGCGTGACGAGCTGAGCGGGAAACTTCTCCACCCATGCGATAAACCTGTCCACCGGTAGGGACGATCCCTTACCATAAAACACTTCTAGTTCATCTACAGCATCGCAAAGCAGCTGTGCAAGCGATGATCTCATAGCCGACTCGATTTTGGCAAGCCAATCATTGATCTTGGGAAAGTCCTTCAACAAGATCGGTTCCTTGAACGCGACTTCTTCTCCTTCACGGGATGCCATTCCTTGAATCTGCGTTAAGTCGTCGTCCAACATAACCATGGAAATCCCCGCAAACATCTTCTTCAGATGCTTCATGATTCGTATGATATCCTTGCTATTACCGATGATCTCGAGCAAGTCTTCATCTCCAACGAAGTAGAAACGCGGGAATGAGGCACGCTCCCGTTCAAGGTACTCGCCTAGTGCCTTCTGGATCTTGTTCAGCAGGTCCGCCAAACGCTCGAGACTCTTCTGAATGCCAGGTATGTTCATGACGTCAATAACAAAGGGCGACTTGTAGACCTTCTTCATGACTGTGAGGAACTCTGTGTTGATGTTCTGGAACCGCGCGCTCTCGACGGGAAGGAGATGCTTGATGTCAGCACTCCCAGAGAATATGCCCTCAAGATATACCCATTGACGTTGAACGTCAATCCAGACATCTAGTAAGCTGTTAGATGTGGTCCAGGTGTGGCATGTAAAGTAACTTTACCAAAGAGAACATGGATACGGTTAAGCTTCTCCTCCCAAGAGCTGGCCTTGATAACATACAAGTTAGGTTGTAGCAACCATGACGAACAGCAACCATACCTCTTCTTCGAAAACTGTGGCGGTTGTCTGTTAGTGAGGCTCTGGTTATAGCATTCGACTCGCGAGCTGACCTTTGTAATACGGTGAAAGCTTCATGGCGACAAGGGAGTTTAAGTTCTCACTACACTTGTTGAACAAATCATCCCAACCTCTTGATTACAAGTGAGTGCATGGCGAACTATGACAAGAGACCAACAGACCTGATGAGACGGCACTTATTCTGATAATTCACGAGATCAAGTGTATAATTGGTCCAAGTTTCCTTGACCTGCTTGATGTACTCTTCAAGCGCCATCTTCACAGAAAATCAGATCGACGGGACATGAAGTCAAGTTCAAATACTTGCCTCCCCTTGCGCCTGGACGATAACTTCTTTGATCAAACTTTCGTTTTTCTTCAGATCCAGATCATAGACATTTCCCAGCGTCATTCTGTCATATCAAAATTAGCTATACAACATGCAGGATAAGTGAGGAAAGCCCTAACAATGTCAGACTCGGGTGGGAAGGCACCCTCAAAGATTTGAAAAGTTGCTTCCAATGCCGATCCTTCAGAGCTTCACTCTTGAGCTCCCCGATCAGCGCATTCGATTTCAACAAGCCTCTCAAAACGTCTTGCACATACTCAAACGCAGCATACTGACGCATGCGCGTCGGCATATCCTTAGTACTGCTGAGTAGCCCGTCAATCTGTTGCCTCAGTTTCCTGGGCTGTACTGTAGCCCAAGCCAGCTCCCGAAGCTCGCCAATCTGATTCCAGATTCCGGATAGCGCAGTCCATACAGCCTTGAGGTCTCGAAGTTCTTCAAAAACGGGCTCGAGACGAGTGTGACGCATGAGCTCTAGGTCAAGGGCCTCCTTTGCACGACAAACAAGGTCGTACTCCTCCTGTACACGGTTCAGCTTGCCCTCGAACACGTTGATAGCATTCATGGCGGTGTCTGCACGCATGCTTCCTTGAACGGGACGCGTCTGCTCCCATTCCGAGAGTATGTCGTTGATCTTGTTCTCTACGATCTTGTCTTCAGCAACAATCTTAAGTTGCAGGCCAGCTAAGAAAAGATCGACGTGAATGAAGCAACAATGGGGTGAGAGTAACTACAGACCTAGCTGTTCTTGGATGGAGTCGTTTTTCCGCTTGAGGATCTCATTGTACGCACTCCACTCTCCACGCAGCTGATCACTGTATAGCCAGTCGTCAGGAAATTGGTATCTAAAGCGCTCAAGCGTCTTCTCCCCCGACGCGCACAATTCGATCATTGGTCCCCATGTTTTAGTCTTGCGTTTCAGGTCTTGTACGAATGTGATAAACGTGACCGCTGCCGCGGTCGATGAGTTAGACGGAGCCAAGACCTACCAGGGAAGCACTATAAATTAAGCAAAAACACGCTGGCACACAGGACATACCTCCATTGTAGAGGAAGCAAGGCGGTTGGCGCGTCTCGACACGCCTTCCTTGCGTTATCAATAGTACTCGGTAGATGCCGAACTTAAACCCTAACCACACCACCAGATTGGTCCTGCTAACTTTGCACCTACCACTTTTCCAAACGCCCTTTTTCATTGTCACGGAACCTCATCATGTCTGGACGTCAGCAGCGTGTGATGGTGCAGCCCATCGTAAGGGTTTCGCGACGTCAGCTACATCCACATTACTAATACAATAGTTACAGAATGTCATCTTCAAAAATCTGCAACAAGTCGGTGGTTTCCCCTGCCTCACTGATACTTTCTTTTGATGTATTCCATTATAGAAAACTAAGATTGTCATATGGCTATATGATAACATCGAAATGCGTATAGAAGGTCGGATTATTGTGCGTCTCCCCTTCGCCTCGATCGCTCCTCTCGTTGAACTTGGCTCGCCTCAAGACGCGATGACTTTATATTGCTGCGGCTACTCGTTTTACTGTCGATCTTTCGCTCTCGAAATGATTTGGACTGCGCTTTCCTGTTCTTCTCAGTCTCGTTGCTTGTCCGCATGTCCATCAGCTGCTAATACGCCCTTCTCTGCAGGGATTTGATGAGTTCATGAATGTGGTCATAGATGAAGCCGCTGAAGTATACGTCAAGGAATCCAAGCCGCGACGAGAACTTGGTATTTGTCCATCTTTGCCTCAGTAATAGCCTCTACTCACCATGACTGCCTGCAGGACGAATCATGCTAAAAGGAGACAACATCACGCTCATCCAGCAAATCGTCTAGTAAACCCACGGGCTCCTTACTCTTGTAATGGTGTTTTTCCACGGCCTAATGTATCACAACTGCATGTTACAATCCCATAATATTCAAGTTGAAATCAGGCCCCTGCAAAGAATGAGATCTCTCCCACACAAAAGACGTCAAAGATTGTATATAGGCAGTAGCCGCGTCAATTCCAGTGACTGTCTGCAAAGCGGGCACTCGGACTGCAGGATTTAAGTTAGCAAGAACCGTAAATCGGCAGCCAGGCAGTAATACACACCTTCTCTCTGCCCCAGCCATAGATACAATTCCAACAAAACATATGTCCACACTCCGTTACGCAGCTGGCTGTGCGCTCTTCCAGACATAATGTACACGACCGTCCTGCTCTAATCTCTTCCGGTATCTTTGATATATCTAAGACAGTAAACTCGTCGTCCTCCGCGAGGAGAGCAGGTGATGACTCCGGATCGGGCAGGTTAAGAAGAGAAGATACGGGACGTGCGTCGATATGTGGCTCATCAGAAACACCGGGTCGTGTATTCGACCGCTTTGTATCACCAGCACTTGGACTTTTAGGAGCGGCACGGAGGGAAGCAATGAGACGGT
The DNA here is from genome assembly GCA_003314395.1 of Albatrellus ellisii. Lineage (NCBI taxonomy): Eukaryota > Fungi > Basidiomycota > Agaricomycetes > Russulales > Albatrellaceae > Albatrellus > Albatrellus ellisii. The sequence goes on from QLPN01007670.1 coordinate 13,293, forward strand.
AGAAAAGTCGTATAAGGATGAGGACGCCAAGCAGCGAATAAGAAGGTGGGCGGCTGTGTGGATTTTCTGGTATCGCGGACACCTGAGGGGTGCGAACATCATTCTCCTAGAAATAGATCAGGAAAAGCGATAACACGCACAAGCTTGACGCCCAATAACCGCTTTACGACGTCATAGTACGTTCCTCGTAGATAGAACACCGCAAGGTTGACCTCGCTGGCGATCTCAAATCCGCTTGCAATGCCCTTGAGTAGCCGGTTAGTCCGCTCGTGCCGGGTATTGACAAGTGGACCCAATCGTGCAAGAAGATACGCCGGAATCGTTGGAAGGAAGATAAGGGCAAGCTGTATGCGAGGTAGTCTTGAGCGGGATGGATGAAGCCAGATATCTGTGTACTCTTCGCCAAGTGTTTGGATAGCTATGGTTGGATGTAAGAGCTGGATGGAATTAGATATCACGGAGACTGAACCATACCACGACCGGTCGTAAGACCGTAGTATACGAGCTTGACGGCTAGGTCTACCTCTCTGTCGTACCGCGCGAGCCAGCGCGTTCCTACAACACGTCGTAAATCTCTAGCGTTCAAAAAGCGAGCAAGAACGCACCTCTCCATGATCGAATGATGTTTTCTGTCTGTTCCCTCAAAGACGAGACCTGAACTAAATCCCTTTGGTGTGCTCGGACTGTAGCAGACAGATTGAACTCATATAAGAACCCGAAAAGGGTCTGGCTTTACTTACTGATTTGAGCCTGTTGAGCGGCAGGAAATGACAATGTTCGACCGCTTGAATCCATGTTCATGACTTTAGGAAACCGGTCGAGATACCAAAAACCGATTGTAGAATGTAGCGGCCGGCCATAATGTACAGCCTGAGGTGGAGCGTGTAAATAAGATTGGTCTTACTAAGGTTAGGGTCTAGATTCCTTGCTTGAGTTTCACTAGTACTGTTCCAAGTTGCGATGGCTTACCCCGGTACACGACGAGATGGTCCTTCGGTGTGGGATAAACGTATGTTCTTCTACCCGTTCTTGATTGTTTTCCAGGTCACTTATTAAGTCCTCGCAGTCAAGTACGGACCTTGCTTGATCTAGACTGACCTCGCCAGGATGTTAATTTCTGCGCCATTTCTTCCAGAATGGGAGCCCTCATGGGTGCAGGTGTAGGCCTCACTATCGGTTTCATATTTGGCAGCTATAGCATCCTTCGGTGCGTTCAATCTTCACCATTATGAACCCTGTTCTGACCCACGTCGTGCAGGAGCGGCCCTGGCCATCGCGGTTTCTTCGCCACGCTTTCACAATACATGCTGAGCAGTGCCGCGACCTTTTCGTTCTTCCTAGCGGTTGGTTCCGTACGTCGCTTAATTCTCATCGTGTCACCTTATTGCATCTCTCTACACGTTTTTGACAAGCGCCCCGTCCCAAATTTGTCTTACGATTGATCTTGCCGGCTAACAAAGCTCTTTAGGTCATTCGGAACGACAGTATTCTTCCACCGCATCTTGAGGCTGCGCGCTTGCAGTTTCTGCCTCCGGCCGTGCGCGCCCGCGCAGAGGGTGCGGCAATGATCCGTGCCCGGTGGGACGCTGAGCGTCAAAAGGAGCGTGCGCGATAGGTGTAGTTCCTATAGTCCCTACTCCTGTTCACAACTGGGCTTGCGTCCCTTCTAGTTAGTTAACGATGATCTAGAACTTAGCACCCATTTTATTCTTTACCCTTCACGTGAATTGTCTTCATTGATAGGATAGGTATTGTCCTCGGGGAACATTCGATCATCATGTCATAAAAGTCGTGAAGTACATGAGGTACGTAGTCGTGTCCAGGTCGTCAGGGTAAGGATACACAAGATTAACATACTTCCATATTCTTGTTCTGCTGAGCCTCTTATGTCTGTCAGGCACTATACTGTACACATGCATCATATAAAACATAACTGCATCACCAGTGATGTAGGGCTGTTGGACCTGGCTCGCGTTGTGGTACGAGCGGTAACAGCTGGAAACTTGATGTGCTATGGCAGCCCACGAGGGTTCAGTCCCCGTTAGATCAGAGATAAGTTAGTGGGCCGCTGAGGTGATATAACTGTGACAATGCGTCTCGATCAGTGATCGACGAACTCGGAACAGTGGAAACTGGCAAGACCTTGTGGTCAGGCACTACGAAACTCCGGCGCAGAGTCGTCCCCATAATGATCTTAGTCGGTTGCACTTTGTCTGACTAGACGACTTCTCCGAAGAATATCCTCTAGAGCCCTGGGCATCCCTCAAGTCTCGTAGAGAGGCTGCTCGCGCCAAAGGGAATGGCCCCGAGATTGTAGGCTTCTCTCCAAGCGATTTCCCATGACCGCGGCCTCGTGCTTGAGATTTCCCTGACGATCCGATAATCCATCGCAGAAGCGACTCACTGCGATGGTGTTGCATTGGCGGGGGGTACGTGATGACCGAATCCGCATCCATATCATCGTCACGTCTCCTGTTTACATCTTCAAAGGAGGCGTTCTCCACACAGCTTCGCCGATCGAACAGAGAATCGATGTCTTCATCTTCGGAATCGTAGTGATACTCGTGGCGGCGCGGCTGGGTCTCGGCGAACTTGACAGAACACAAGGAACGCTTGCCACGAGAGTCTGCACGGGTCAGAATGCTGCGTGGAGCGGACAAGGTAGATGGAGGCCGGTCAAAGACGCGCTCGCAATCGCGATCGTAGTGTCGCCGCACAGTCGAGGGTGCACGAGGCGAAGCCTGCCCAAAAATTGGGTCTTCAGGTTCCGATTTCGGCCATCTTGCGTGGAGGAGGGAAGTCAGAAAAGACGCTCTAGAATCCGTAGAGGAAGCAGGACTGCGAGGAGAAGCTGCACGTCGACGGCGATGAAGCCAGATACGGGGCTTTGAGTTAGTGGAGGGCGAGACACATTCGTCGGGCGAACTTGGGGCTATGGGCTGCTGAGTAACAACGGAGAGGTGCCTTGGAGGGGCAGAGGGGATAGTCCGCTCCGACTGTTCAGGAATAGGCTAAGCAAACTGTGAGCAACGTGCGTGATTAATGACAATGAAAACTTACATGCATCTGCTTGATGAAAAGCACAACGCTCTCGTCTTCAACGTGGTAGAAAGTGTCCGAAGGAACCTATGTCCCTCTCTTAGTCAAGTCCGGCTGTTGGTGTGGATTACACGTACCGGATCAACCAGCGTTGAGCTGCTTGACGTACTGGAGACCTAAGTAATAAAGACTGTGAAAACGTGATGTCTCGCGATGTTCGCGACACTCACTGAACCGGTTTGGCTAGACACCCGCGCATGCTTGTAACCATTCGGAAGAACTGGTGCGCATGGAAGGATGTTGGAAGGTAACTGCTGACAGCAACAAGCATCAGCTGTTCCGAATTGTGTATCACCATTTTGTCAGGCTACGTAGACAACTTACGGAGGGCATGGTGCAACGTAGGCGGAGGAAGAGACTACACAGTGGAAAGCCTCCGCCCCAACGACAATTATATCTACCCTAGGACACGTGTGTGACACACCTTATCACCACATTCTCTTTCACGGTGAACGGTTCCGGGGATCGTGGGGCAGGCATGCGAGAGACAGTCAAGCAGTAGATACATGCTGCTGGGGCGTGTTTTCACCCTGCGCTTACTGATCTTATCCGAGTCATTCTTACTAAAAAAAAAAGCACTTTTACGTACGTGGGGCGCCAGATATGAGGCACAGCAATATAGATGAAGTAGCCCGAGTGCAATTCGCCGAAGGCGCGTTTGTAAATGATCCCAGATTGGTAGCAAAGAGATGCTCCATGGGAGACCGTACTTCCCGTCGCCTAGCGCTACGTCCCCATGGCTGTACAAGAGCCCAGTGCTGGTGCCACGATGCAGACCAATGCAAAAGTGGTGGGGAAAGGAAGCCAAAGCAACTATTCATTACGTTGGAATGTGGTACACATTCGAGGTCCTGTGATCACAACAACGGTAATAGTTAGCTCGTCCTGTAAATCATGGCGGAAGACAGCAAGGTTGTGCGCGTACTCTATGTATACATAAAAGTTAATGCAAGCAGGATGCCAGTCGTCGACGAGGTCCCAATGTAAGTTAGATTTGGAACGGCGATTCTACGTGCAGGCCACTCCAGATACCTCTCGCCGACTCTGTCGTACTCTCGACCGTCCGACGCTTCAATGGCTTGATCTTGGCGCCGGAAGAATCCAAGAGCAGCTGAACCTTGTTTTGAATAGAGGTAACCTCGAATCCGTTCAAGGGTATGACCTTTTCGTTATCATTGACTGTTCAAGTACGATACGCCGTTGTTCATATACGAGGGAATCACAACGCGGAGCACGCACGGTAAAAACCTCGAACAATTGGCTGCTTCAGGTTCCGCTGCTTGACCACGACTTCGACATGCGGGTTAGACCGCGCAAGCTCCTCGAGATGGTTATGGATATAGGTGCGCGTGTTGGCAGACGAGGCCCACTTCTCGCAGTACTCGAAGACAAGCTTCCGGATCTGCGGAACGAAAGCAGCGTGCCCGTTAGATGGACGAGAAGTCAGCTGTGCTCTGAAAATTGGCTTTGTGGCTAGTGCAAGCCTGGACGCCATGATGACGGAGTGGTATGAAAGGAGGATGGGCTCAAAGTTTGTTGGGCACTGGAGGCTGCCAGAGCAGGTCTGACGGAGAAAGAGGATAAAAGCCAGGTGTCACGTGGGTGTGGTGTATCACCTAATCATGCCTGGGAAAGCTGCGATCGCCTTTTTTTTTGTCCTTTTGCCGAGCCAAACAAGTTGATCATGTGATTTTTCTGGATTGGATATCATAACGCCATGGCTGGCTCGATAGATAATACATTGTGTGGTGGAGCGTGTACGAGCCAAGTGCTAGCAAAGTCACCGCGTGTATACCAACAATTGTTCGTTTTGATGTGGCGGGTGAAATGAAGAGGGGACCCTAGACTAGGGGTGTGGCGCGCTGGGGACGACGCGGAAAAGTTGAAAGTGGGTGTGTCTGAATCGTCAAGCGTAGCCAGAGTCTTCACGCGATTCTATCCTAATTCGCCACGCACGCGTATTACTTGGACGCGTTTGCACTCTACTCAAAATTCAAAGCCACACCCGCGTCGCTGTCGGCTTTTCTTCCTCAGTTATCCCCTCTTCCTCTCCTTTCTATTTATCTGTTCTTGCTTCATGGCTCGCACAACCCGCTCCTCTAAGCAGCATGACGATAGGCCAATGGGCAAATCCGCAGATGCAGCTGTTCCTCCTGCTCATTCTCGAAATAAGGCAGCTAAAAAGCGGAAGCGTATTTCTCTGAGCGAACATGAGGACCAGCCTGTTGCTAAGCAGCCTCGCAACCAACCCCCAGTTAAAGAAGAATCACAGGAACAGGAGAAGGGACAGCCGCTGCAGAGGCAGGAGCTTGAGCACGAGAACCTTGATCAAGTCGAGGCGCAGGCTGGCCTGGAACTGAAAGGTGCTGGTGACTTCCCATTGGATTCTGCGGATGCCCAACGAATATTGGATATACTGGAAATGTTCGTCTTCTGTATTTACCGTTAATATGTCGAACTTATCTCCACTGCTCCGTCTCACAGGGTTGACACTCAAGGTCTTCTTGACCGAGTGTTTCCCCTTCCCGCAGACCCCGCTGATCCGTCCGCCTCTCCGGACCCACAATCGTCATCACAAACTCAGACGTATTCGTTCCGTACTCTACTCAAAGAAGCCTCCCGACATCCACTCCAAGTTCTCCGAGTATGCATCCTCTTGACTTCTTATGTGTTCACGACGTACAACGTACTCACCTCAATGATTCGCAGTCAGCTATCAAGCCGCTTTTCCCTGTCTTTGCCCATCCTCGCTCCCGTCCCTCCGCCCCAGCTGCAGAACAGCTTAAATTTTGCAATCTTGCGCTTTCGCTCCTCGATCAAGCTTCGTTCCACTCTGCGCCCTCCGCACTGGCTCTTGAATCCATAATTCCTGATCGGCCGGATGCTGTACACGATGCGACTTCGGAAAGCAGAAATGCTGCTGCTCCTTCCCTCGACCCCATCTCTCCTGCTCGTAGACGAAAGTATGCTCTTATGCAAAAACTGCCAACAGGAGATTGGTGGACTTCTCTGGATGCCGATTTCCTTTCCACAGTCGACACGAAAGAGCTCAAGGATCTTTCGACTGCTCATGCCGAGCTCGTCGCCATCTTACCTTCCGCGTCTACCTCTTCCGCACCTGTCGCGTCTGCGTTGACGGTGCCTACGCTGGGTTCCTATATTAAGAAACCACCTGGAAAGAAACATTCTGCTCCAGGACCACGACGAATCAGCTGTGGCGGATTTTTGGACTATGGACTCTATGCCAGCTTTGCACCGACTTTCGATCAGGACGGCGCAGAGGTCGGAAGAGTAACACTGGGTGAGGTTCTGTGGTATCAAGAAAAGCAAAAACAACCGGACCAAGCCAGTCTTAGGGTGCCTACTCAAGTCGCTGAGGCTGAGCCGATTACGACTTTGGAGGTTGTCAGTTCCAATAAAGCAGATGAAGTACAGGATATCACAGACGAAGAAAAGGCGATGCGAGCTGCAAAAAAGACGGAAGAGACGAAGGAAGCACTCGAAGAGTTGCTTTCTCCCGATCAAGCGTCGTCGATCAAGTCTGCATTGACCACGCTGGAATTGGAGATAGCCGTTGACGAGCTCCTGGCACGAAATGCGAGAGCTTTGAAGAGACTGGAGGAACTCCAACTTTGCCGGTTGGGAGCTGCGGGTGGGGGGACAAGCATAGTCGAGGTGGACTCAGAGGAGTGGATTGTCGGTTTGTCACATCGTTTATATCTTGCCCTTCATTACACTGAACCCTCCATTTAGCTCAAGGGATCATAGATTCTCTGTCTATCCTCGCGTCTCTTCGCCCCCGCTCATCCCAGAACTCGTCTTCTCTCGTCCCTTCTGCTTCTGTACTTCGGAAGCTTCACCGTACTCTGCCCATAGGCCCCTCAGAAAGCTGGCACGGAACGCTTCCACCTAACCGCTCCACAGCTCTTCGCGACGATTCGACACTGCACATCAAAGCCGGAGTCGCGATCCCCCTGCCTACACCAGCCGCGACAGCTATATCTCCAGCTTATGCTCCCATCGCAGCAAAAGGTGCAGCAATCGCACCAAACTACACAAATTTCCCCTATCCTACCTACGCGGGTGGCCCATATCGCAGCGGCTACACCTACACACCCACCGCCAACAACTACTATCCTAATGCTTATGCGCAGTCTAGTGGCCAGCAACCGCCGACGCCCGGAGGACAGTACACGAACCAGCAATATACTGGCGCAGGGCAGCAGCAGTACTCGTACAGCTCATGGTACAATTACCAACATCCACCACCCCAAGCTCAATCGGCGCAGGCAGTGGGTCATAGTACCCCGCAGCCAGCAACACCCGTCGCGAACTCGTACGCGTCGTTCTTCAACTCGCAGCAGCAACAAGCGGCGCCACAGCGGGCGGTTGCCAACACAGTGGCTGCTGCAGCAGCAGGCAAGCAGTACGCGGCGGGCGTGTGGCCGGCGCCTAATTCCGCAGCGGGTGGTTAT
>QLPN01007687.1:355-36446 GCA_003314395.1 Albatrellus ellisii
GTATGTAAATACTTAAGTACTATAAAAGAGAAAGGAAAGATAAGTCCTTACTAAGTAAAGTGGGGCTAAGCTCACACTTGTAGTAATAATACTACACTTTACTAGTAAGTAAGATAAAAAGAAAAGAAAAGAAAAAGAAAAAGAAAACCATTACAAGGTGCCAAAGCAAGTGCCTCATAACAGAGGGCAGAGAACACAACAGTGAAGATAAGGAGGGGCCCATCCATTGTTGGAGGGCAAAAAGGAGGGTATTGAAGTGGATTTGCAGAAAGGACTGGTGCAGACAGAGCACACAGAAGAGAGAGAGATGTCTGTGTATCATTCTAAGATGCTGTACAACTACTGATATACAATCTGAGATCACACACAGACCATGCTTACTAAATAAGTGTGGGCCATGGGTATCTAGAGGGAGAGAAGAGCGATAACAAGATCTGATAAGATCAGATCTTATCAGATCAGATCCAACACCTATGCCCAAACGGGGCTCTGTGGGAGCACTAATTGTGGAGAGCTTCCGTGGCCATTGGGCCATGGTTCATTCGACAGCTGTTGCACATAGTCAATCAGGGAGCGCAAAAATTGCCATGTTTGGTTCAAGACAGGACGAAAGCCAAGTGGTGGCACAGTATGTGCAGCAGGTCACGTGCCGGCGGAACATGTCACAAGACAATATTAATGTCATATCCATGCCATATATAGGGAGGGGATAGCCAGAAAACAAATACGCCAAAAGGCTTCGGCGTATAGCACCAGAAAACACAAGTTTTCAGAAACAGCCCAATGCATAGACAATCATAACACGAAACATCACACCATCCAGATGTGTCCTTAAAGAAGCGGAGAGCATAACATGCACCTTCCCACAACAGCAGCCCACTGCAAGGCAAATTAGACGAACACACGAACATTGCCCAACGCAGCCCGACAGACGGTCACACCCCACACCCAAGTAAAGAGAACCAGCTCATGAGTCGAGCGATCCACGAGGACATCCCCCAAGCAACAATACTGATGGAGCCGATATCTAAGTTCATAGCATACTGGCCTCAATCTTCAGGGTATGGCTCTGGTCCGACTTCAGGAGACGCTGCATTTTCCAGTGTATTTCAGTTCTAAGCCTGTTCCATCACCAAACACCGAAATCTCCGCAAGAGAGTACAGCATGGTATGGCCTGTTACATTCAGCGCAGACTCAAAAAGTATATTTCACCTGGTGCGCACTCGGGCTCGCATGGAACAGAACACCAACGTGTTGTCATCTCCAATTCCTGCCCAGGACTCTCCATCACCATAGTTTTTCCTTGTGGTTTGTCTGCCAAAGAAGCAGGTATGAGATATCTGCAATGATTTTCGTGCTGGGAGCTGGAGAATGAGTAAGCAGCGGGGTTGCTGATATCATAGACGTTCTGCAATACAACCATCTCTATATCCTCTGCCTTCTATCTCGTCAGTTGAATGCAGCCACGGGTCCAACTGGCGTGGGACATAAACGCAGGGTATGGACATCGGAAGCCACGGAAGCCGCGGAAGAAAGTATGCACAACAGGGCGAGTCAGCGAGGGCCTCCATCAAGACACCAAGGCTGTGTTGTATTTTGGGCTGTCGAGCTTGCTCCATTCACTCCCTATCCTTGTGATTTCCCTATCCCTGTGATTTTCACTGTGGGCTGGGCCTACAATTTGATATTTAGTAGATACTTAAATATGGTACATGTACAGAAACACGCCCTTAGTGTGTTTGCAAGAAATTCACTGTTCTTCTTTATCTGTGTGGTGCTTGTATTTCAACAGGCCGTGCCCACATGCATCCTCCAGGCCCCAGGGAAAGCCCCAATAAGCAAGTAGGAAATATCCAAGCCGAATAAGCCAAGCGGAAGGACCGTCGGGATTGACTGAACAATAGAAAGTACTCCAGGTCCAGTCCCTGGGACTAAGCCAAAGAATAACAGTGGGACACGATGGAGACCAGAGGAGGGAGGCTATCGTGCCTGTACCGGAACTGCACGAAACATTTTACTCGGGAGTGTAATAGAGACATCTGAACCCCCACCCTGGTCTAGTCATCCCCGTCGTCTCGCAGCATCCTCTGCGTCGCCGGACCCTGCGCAAATTGTTTCGCACGAACACGACGACAAACGCCAAGTCGAACCCGAACCCACCCCATCTTGTACCACCCCCCAATTGTTTCATGCGTCCATACAGCATCCTTGACTGCAAGGCCTACGAGTTTAGGATGACCCAGTCGGACACTCTCATGAGGCATGAACAAAGTCACAATCATAAGGACACTATGAAGACAAAGTGCGGCAGCCAAAAGGGCATGGCCATCCGCCAAAGACAGAATTCACTGTTCACGGAGCAGGTGAAGAGCAGGTGAGTTCGATAGGTTCTGACCCCGGAGAGGAGCCAAAGAGCGACGTGCTGACCAAGTCCCTTTCTCGCCTTCCTATTCATCTCGCCACCCCCATCCAATGGCATCGCTATCACTATCTGCTGTCAATTTACAGCTGGCCCCGCGCGAGTGTAATGAAGTCACCGGGTCCGTCTTCCTGTAGAATGGACTCTAGATATAGAATATAAATATCCCGTTTTGTGCAATTGTAATCTTTATCTCTGCCTCATTGATGAATTGCCCGCAATGAGGATAGCTATTGCGAGGTGGATCTGCAAGTCGGCCAAGGAAGAACTGCGATGCCCGCCGAGTCCGAGCCGGTCCATCCAACCCCCAACCCAGCCTAGCCATGCAGGCTCGACCACCGGTTTATCGGGTGGTATGGGGAAGGACGACCGGCATCGGGGCTTTGGAGCGATAGAGGACGCACGAACTAACCCGAGTCCCAGACACTCAGACAGCAACACAGATAGTAACCCGAACAAGGTAATTTTCTCGACCAACCGGTTTCGAAGACAGTTGCACAGAGCAAGGCTACCGCACAGAATCAGGAGTAGCTGAAAGCGACGCCGCTCTTCAATCAACAGCACCCTTGAAAAACAGTATTGCCATGAAGACAAGCAGTAAGAATGAGTGAAAGAAACAAGGTGGCAATGATGGATAGTGAAAATACAAGTACGGGACACCCGGTGAGCACACATCATGTAGGTGAGACTGGGGAACCCAAAGATCTTTAATTTGGTGGGGTGAAAGTAGAAACTGGGAGGATCTGTCATCTCCGCAACGTGTTTCAACTCGCCCGCTGCTCAGGGAGAAATAACGCTATGGTGCTCTTCTGGGACAACTGCCGCGAGCAGACGGAAACCCATAAATGAGAAACAGCAGCTGCCCTCGCCAAGAGTGCAAGTATAGAGTGCTCTGCCTGGGAGGCAGTCGGGTTTGCACCGGGTAAGGGCGACTCACTGATTAGACAATAGTCTAGACTTGGATCAAAGTTACAAGATGTGCCTTGAAAGTAATTTATTGCACTGTGAAGATATACTGCTGTTCGAATTGGCACCCACTCCGAGCACCACCATCTCTGTATGTCCGCAATAATGACTTGGAGTTATTAGCAGTCAACAATAAGTCACACATGCACCCAAAGGGCTCGGAATATTACCGTGAAAACGTATGTCTTCTCCTTGGCACAAACCTGTGGAACAAAGGTAAGACCCTGTGGTGTAGCCGCACGAGACCACTTAGAGAGAGCTTACCCATCTTAAGCTTTCGTTCCATTAGCTAATTACAACATTTGTGTCTGTTTGCCGTCAGCCTAGTTTTTGAGTTAATAATCTGTTGGAACTCATGCCAGAAACACCTTTTTAAAGAAACATCCTCAAGATTATAGCAAAGCAGTCTCTTCACAACTCTGTGCAGACACTTTTCTCTCTCCCTTACAAATCCGAAACGTGTTAAACATGATTTTGGTCCTAAAGCCAGTCATGTAATAGGGTCATCTTTGAGTGTCGCCGCCAGCGAATGGGGAATTCACTGGAACATAATCAAAATGTCGCGCACACGATTTTCATACCATATAAATTTTGTGGTCACAATGTACGAACCGACATACTACATTCGTGGACACATGATCAGGTCATGCTGTAGTCGTGTGACTTTTAAGCGCAAGAGGCGTCACGTGTAGCTTAGATCGAGTCAATTTCGTTTTACTGCTTACTTTAATGTAGCCGGTCGAAACTACACTCGTTACCATGCTTAAACCATGTATGATTCTATAAATACCCAGCTTTACTCACAGAAAGCCCGGCAGCATCTCCTACTGACAACCCTAGGAGTATCACCACCGGCTATACTATGGGTTCGATCTGTTGGAATTCGTGATCGGGCCGCCGTCGGGATCGCGTGCTATACGAGCTCGCGCGGGTGCTGAACGGTGAGGGGATTATATATATAAATTAAATACCTTGATGTATACTGCCTTTGCATAATTGTCCCTCTCTCGGGCTTGCTCTTAATTCCCATGGCGTGCTCTGTGCGTCACTGTCATGAATGTCAACCTTATATTCCTTCAGTATCTTGATTTGGAATATGTCCCACTAGTTTACCCAACAGCAATTTCTGAGTTTGGCACAGCTCTTCGGTTTCATTTCATCTCAAAACAGTTTCGAACTGATGGATCATGATGCATTGATGCTGGGAGTTCCAATGTCCATAATGCTCAAAATGGCTCAACACGGGCATTCCCATCACTTCCGTCCCGCACTTACGTTCAAGAGCTAATTACAGGCCATGAAGAACCACTGTAATAGCATGAGGTGAACAGCCATTGGTTTATCCTTCCTCTCCGTGGACACAGACGGAGATTACAGCTACTGAAGAAAAGGTAGCTGGTATTCCAGACCACTTTATTCCAGAGCCTTTTGCCTACGTCCAGTCAGTGCAACACAGAGTGTAGGGTGGCAGCGATGAGAGCACGAGTGTCGCCTCTCGGTGCAATTGATGATATGCGACGGAGGCGTTTGACCACCGCCCGCGCCAACGAACTGCTGGCGCGCCTGACCGCGGTGGCACTGCAACGAATGTAAGCTCAGATAATTCTGGTCCCTATCCTGTGCGCCCATCTTTCGGTGAGGGGCTGGGGCTAGTCTTTAATCCTACCGGCGGCCAGTAGATAAGATGCCCTCCTTGACCTGCTCCCCTGCTTTCGTTTCGCCCGCAGCACCAATATCTACCTCCGATCCACCGACTATGACGGCTTCCTCAAGTTCTACGTCCACCACGTCTCCGCTCGTCCACGACCCCACCACTCTCTTCGACGTGCGCGGCACCGTCGTCGTTATAACAGGTGGCGGCACCGGTACGCGCGCTCTTGTGATCATGACCACCTTATCCCGATAATTCCCCCTGCTTCAGGAATCGGCCTCATGATGGCCACCGCGCTTGAGCATAACGGGGCTACTGTGTACATCGTCGGACGGCGCCTCGCCGTGCTTGAGGTTGCCGCGAAAGAGCACAGTGTGAGTGTGACCTCTTTACGGCATACCGCGGGGCTTATGTCATACCCGGCCTTCCGCAGCGCCACGGACAGATCATCCCGCTCGTGGGCGACATCACGTCGCGCGAGTCGCTGCTCGCCGTCGCACAGGCCGTGCGTGCGCGGCACGGCTTCGTGAACCTGCTCGTGAACAACGCCGGCCTTGCGCTCGGCCTGTCGCGACGCCGCGAGCACCGCGGTGACATCCGTGTCCTGCAGGACGCATTGTGGACTGACACCGGGCCCGCGGACTTTGCACGCGTGTTCGAGGCGAACGTCACCGGTGCGTACTACTGTACTGTGGCGTTCCTCGACCTGCTGCACCGCGGGAACGAGCGCACGCCGCACGCAGGCGTCACCAGCCAGGTCGTCACCGTGTCCAGCGTCGCCGCGTTCCGCCGCGATGAGAACACTTACTCGATCCCATACACGCTCAGTAAGGCCGCGTCCGTGCACCTGGGCAAGCTCTTCACGAACATACTTGGTGAATGGAAGATCCGCAGTAACGTTATTGCTCCGGGAATCTTCCCGTCAGGTCAGTCGTGCCTCGTGACCCCGCTGCGCTGGCACTGATGAAAACACAACGTGCCGTAAATCCGGCGGCGTCCCACAGAGATGATCGTGGGCGTTGTACAGCCGTCGCACATTATTCACGACATTCCCTTGCAGCGAGCCGGGTGTGCAGATGATATCGCCGGCCTCATACTCTATCTCGCGAGTAGGGCGGGGGCATATGTGGACGGCACGGTGCACCTCGTGGACGGGGGCAGACTCTCGTGTTTCCCTTCTACGTACTAATTACTATCCTCTTTCTATTCGGACAGAAGTTGTGCCTTCGGATCTCACGGACCTTCTATAAACATCCTCTCGAGCACGCTACGTGCAGACCTAGCTATACTACTAAATCTCACGAGCGTCTAAACACACGCCTCTACTCAAACCATACACGTACAGTAGACAATCTCATAGCGCATTACGACCCTCCCTACCATGAGGTTTATGCGCGCACAGATGTGCACCCGGGCAGCGAGCGCTCCGTTGGTCTCGGACGGCCTCTATGCACCATGAGATTTTGTGCGTTATTTCAGTGTGCACTATGAGAATGTCTACGTACATGAGGGGAGAAGTCACACGTAGTGCATGCTCTCGACGCATCTCACTTGGAGTGCACATACGTCGCCTCGAGCCTTGACTTGACGTACTCGCCCGCAGTAACAACGTCATACTGCGCGGGCCTGTCAGCAGAGACGCAGCTCGGCAATGCCTGACAGCGTCGTGCTCAGCCATTGTAAATATCAAGGCCCGCCTATGACGTACCTCGAGCTCCACGTCATAGTTCGTGCCAAAGAACAGAGGAATTGAGTGCCGCCCGATGCCGGAGCGGTTCACCGCGCGGTGCACTGTAGACTTGAATACATCGTCTGTCCTCGCGGCGAGTCTCTATCAGGTAAATGTGTCAAGCGTGGATGGGCGTACTGGTCCAACGGGCGAATTGGTCACCCAGGCTGTGTGGTGAGATGGTGTCAGTAGCAGAGACGGGCACAGAGGCAGGGAACGCAACTTGACGACGAGCGACCCTGGGATGGGCACCGCGTCGATCCACTCGCCGTGCGTGTTGAGCACCTGCAGCGCCTGTACATCGTCCTGCTGCCAGAGGACAGTGAAGCACTGCCCGCCGGGACACGTTGTTGGGGGGCAGGACGGATCAACCCGCGAGAGCTAGGCTTACCTCATAGCTGAATTCAAGGGAAGCTTCAGCAGAACGGGGGCGAGCGGCAACAGCACAGAGGGCTCACTCTGTGTGCGCGCCGATGCCAATCGTGCGCTCGTCGACGACACCGGTTTGCGGCGGGTAGTGCAGCACCCGCATGATGGCACCCGCGCCCGTTGTCTGCGTCCACACGAGTCAGCCAGCGTGTGGCAGAGACACGCACGGCGGCGAGCGCACCTTGTCCGCGAAGAAGTCCTCCGGCAGATCCAGCGCGAGCGCGAATAGCGGGAACAGCGTGCGACCTAGCGAGACCGCAGCATTGCTGTGCGTACATCAACTGCGTCAGGAACTAGGACTACTTGGTGCTGGCTGTGGATAAGCCTGAGAGATAATGAGACTGACTAGTACGCGAGCAATGCGGCGCGGAAGCCCGGGACGTCTACCTCGGCGGGCCAGACATTCGTGCCTACCATCGAGCCTTCTGATGCACCTGCAGGCGCCGCGCTCCAGCCGATATCGAAGCCCTCGTGCAGGTCGCCGCGGTTCGCGGGGTCGGTGTTCTCGCTAAGCAGGGCGGTATAGCCCTTGAAGTTCGCACTTTTGTGGATGTCAAACTGACGAGGTGCGTGCACCACAGGGCGATTTCAGTATGCGAGGAGAGCGGTGGAGTTTATGGATGGGCAAATGAAAGAACGAGCAAGGCGACGCACCTGCATCTTAGCGGCGAGCGGGAGCGCGAAGAAGCGCTGCGCGGCGTCGACGGCACCCGCGATGATGCTGTCTGGGATACCGTGATTTGTGACTAGATGCCAGGACAGCACGTCTGCTGTCAGCGCGCTAGGATGGGAACGGAGATGAGGGCGCACCGTAGAAAAATCCGATGTTGATGCATGCATCGCGGATCTGCGTGGCGACCGCCGCACGGCGGGAACTGGAGTCGGCGAGGTCGCTGTCCACACAGAGTCAAGCGGCCTGACCTGAAAGGATATGCAAGCGCAGACGTACATGATGGGGATCTTGTCAAACGCCTTGGGATCTGCATCTGCAAGCCCGGCGGCGGGTTTGCGATTTATGCTGTTGGTAGTAGTAGATTGGGTCATGGGAGCCTCGAGGAAGGGTTTGAGTGGGAGACTGAGGTTGTTTTATTTCACAGAAGTCTTGCTCTACTGTAGATAAGATAAGATTAGATTAGATAGGATAGAATAATATGTGTACAGCACTGAGCGAATTTCGTTGCAGACAATTTATATAACGTTACAAAAACGAGCTGATCGCAAGTGCCTGGTTACCATCAATGTCTTTAAAGACCGTATGCTGACCACAACCCCCGCGAATTCTAGTGTGATGTATACGATTGGAACGCTAGGGGTCACACACTGTGCGAAAAATGGATAACTTATTCTATAGTCTCAAACGATTCGTTGGTTTAGTTGGCTTTCTTTAATTTAGTATGTGGTTTGTTTGGCACGGAATCAACCTTGTGGCTGTTAAAGATCAAGACTTAAGAGCTGCACTGTTGTCTAGGTCAGGTTCAAGCTACTTAGATACACGTTAGTCAATAGGGTAATTTGCTGACAGAACAACCCGTGTCTGGTCTCTATTATCGGTTACTGACGGTGCACCTCAGCTTATTTCGGCGATCCTGGTCGCAACTGGAGTAACTGGGAAATAACCTGCCAAGCTACGTTCTCGCCTGCTTGAAGACGCCGAGGCCGACCACCGTGCCTTATCATCCATAGTAGAGGGTTCAAATGGGCAAGTCTTGCCTATTTAAACCCAGTGCACCAGACCTGTCTTTGACGATACAACAGCTATCGCACGGACTGCGTGCTCTTCCGTGACCGTTTCGATCAGACGGTCGACCATGGCCCTGCTGTCTTCTGAAGCCCTGAAAGCAGGTATGCACCGTTTCATTGTGCGCCGCAGTCGCAGATGGAAGTATCTTGCCCGATCTGCGGGATCGGGGATGCTTATCATAGTCTCCGTTGCTGACCTAACCAGAAGATCGTTCTGGTTTAAGCGATGCCGATCTTTATCGGCTCCTCGATCGTGCAGCCCACGGCCTGGGCTGTGAGGCCAGTAATCCCAAACGACCAGATGCTTGCTCACCATTCGCTAGTATCCTGGAGAAATACGTTCGACTGCGTATCAGCGGCCTACTAGTGTCCTTGTATTGCATCTCGAGCACTCGTGGGAATGTGTCAGCACTCACATCTTCGGCGACCTTGGTTCTCCGACATGCTCTTCCCTACCTTCTGTCCTACAACCAGGATAGCTGGTGGCTGGAAGCAGGTCTGAGAGTACAGTCGAAGTTGTGCTGCCATCGGCTGGGGAACAACATAGAGGCAGGTTTGTTGAATGGCGGGTCTGCCGGTCGTGCTGGGAGTAGCATCTGCGAGATATTGTTTGTCTCAGATGCATGTCGCATGGTTTTATCCCGTCCGGCGTACCGTCATTCGCCTTCCCAGACTCGCACTGTCGATTCTCAAAGTTCAGCATACTGAATCCTCATGTTCAGTTGAGTTCGAAGATGCGACATCCAATTCCCGTATCGCAACGCCTCTTCCTCTTGTGACAAACCTCTGATGCGCTATTGTACTTGGTATAGGGCAGGCATCGCGCATGGTTTGTCGTATACCTGGAACGAAAGATATTTTGTGGCGAATTACGCACTGATTATCGCCACAAACAAAATTTCACGAAAGTTTTGCACTGCAGACCCTCCGAGTCGTTCCATTTGACTGTCACAGAACTTGCTCGTCGACGTTGCGCCTAATTTAACGTTATGGAGGTCTCTGCGGTAGTCCTGTCTTACCAGGCATATCCGTGGACTCATCCAGGTTTCTAGCATATACTCTGGACGGTTGACTGATCTAGATATCGCTCAGTGGTTTCCAATTTGAGAGAACGGTAAGGGAACGTGCAGATACAACGTTATGCGGGTGGCAGATTGGGAGCGTGGCATTGCACATCGCAACGAAAGTATTGAAGTTGAACTACATGACCAGAACTCGCCTTTTCCCGTCTTTCTGTGGGGGTGGGTGGGTGGGTTTTGTGACGAGTAACATGCAGAAAATAACTGAACTTGGTTGTTCAGATGACTCAGCTTAAGTCTGTAAGCCGGGCCGCGGGCTGAGACAATTACCCCTTGTAAAATTAGTTGGCACGTTCGAATTTTTGGTGACTAGAAATATCTTTTTTAGTGTATGATATATAGCTGAGATATGGAACGCTGGCTGTTGTCTTCGACTTATACAATCGAGAATGCTGCTACCCATTGACTATATCGAAATGCCGCCGAGTTTCAAGGTGTGTATTCAAAGTCAACCCACGACGGTATTCCCACAAAAACCTTGTCGATGACAAATTTCTCCGCGTCTGATGCTGTCAGTAAATGCTCGGTCGCTACGCGCCCGGACTTGTTTCCACCTGGACCTAGTTTACGAAAGACGGAGTACAGTAAGCTTGATTATTGGTCCATGGAGGCCTGGATTACGCCCACCAGCTGACTCAAATTCTGCGTAGAAGGTTGTGTCGGTGATGACCGGTCTGATATGAAGGACCTCACTCTTCATACTCTTGCAAGTTGATTAGAGTATTACTCACCTGGTGCTACTAAACGGTCTGAAACCCGCGGATGCGATGCTGTTGTCCATAAAGGTGCGTAGAAATACTGTGGTG
Source organism: Albatrellus ellisii (assembly GCA_003314395.1). NCBI lineage: Eukaryota > Fungi > Basidiomycota > Agaricomycetes > Russulales > Albatrellaceae > Albatrellus > Albatrellus ellisii. Next base: position 11,176 of record QLPN01007687.1, read on the forward strand.
GCGAGGTCGTTCCAAGGACGTCCTGTTTAATGCAAATACTTGTAAGTATACTGCATACGACACGCAACAGCAAATGTACCCAGGAAGCACTTCCCGTCTGTCACAGTTGTGGCATTCGCATCAGGAGACTACGACGAACGAACGTTAGGGAGACTCATGTGAACGTGGATCTTGCACAGACCCTGATGATTTTTGAATCAGCTATATATGCACCATAGTGGTTTCTAGGCGCATCAGTAAGGTTGGTGCCTTTCCACGCAACTATGCCTCCCCCACATGCGCGATTGGCCAGCGTCACATTCTGGAACCAACTAACCTCAAAAGTTCCAAGCTATTCGTATTAAGCATTCTGAGTTGCTATCCGAAATGACTTACGCGGTGCCAAAGCCGAAGAGGTCTGAAGAAGATTCATTAATTAACGTCTACAGACGCCGTGTGGCTACTAGTAAGTCATGCTTACAGTCTGTCTGTCCATATATGATGCTGTCCACGACGTACGTGCTTGCATTCCGTCCAGTATACCATGTATCCTGGTAACTAGCAAACGTGCAGCCATAGAAAGACGCATTGGCGTAAGATATGTCCGTGACAAGCGCCTGCGCAATTGCAAAGTTTGCCTACATAGCGATGGAGGCGTCGTTGATCTCACACATCAAGCGGTTCAACATGCAACGAGGAGACGTACGCACGGCACGGTTTTGGAAGTCAATATTGTACACTTTGAAATCCACACTACCGAAGCGCGGTTGCAGGGGAGCACCCGTGATACCGGCACCAATGAACGATGCATTGAAGGTTGGAGCGACAATCAACACGGCAGATTGTGCATCGTCCATGCCAGTCTTCGTAAACCGATTGTCCCATATCTGCACGAGGTTCTGCGCCGAAGAGCTTGAAACAGACCTGGGTACCCTGGACACGTCAATTTGCCCCTAGTTTTGCCAGTGGGTCATGTCAGTGTTTGAAAGAAACTGAGTACGAATTACATTGGAATTTCCCATACCAAAAGCACAAGAGGACTAGATCGAGTGATGTTTACACTCTCGTGATACTCTCCGGCTCCTACGAGAATCGTAGCATTACCTTCCTCGGGCCTTTTAACAATTAGGGTTCGCGGGTGAGGGCGTTCAACTCGTTCTCTCCTCGAGCAACTATTTTGGAGACTTACAGTGACAGAACAGCCTGTTGAATAGATGAAAAGTTTGCCGTAGGGTCCGTGGCGGATACAAATAAAGTCCCGGCTGGACATCCCGCCAGTGGATGCGCCTTTCCTGCATCCTGCAATTGGCATGCAGCAAACCTGGAGAGGCTATACACGGGTAGAGCCGCTGCAGCCAGAGAGGTGATGAAGAGCAGGGGTGTACGCATACTTGCTGTTACATCGTTTCCAGCACATCGCTAGAAATACTGTTTGCGAACGCTGGAAATTGGCGTTCATAGCGACCAATGGTCCACCAGAGGCTACTTTGACGATGTCAGATCATTGATGCGTGGTCGTGGAATTCAGTCAATTACCTATGTTATATTGGACTGATGTTCTCTGTTGTCAAGCCACCGATACTGGCGGCTCTGGATCGCCCGAATACATGTAACGTAAGTACCCTGGGTGTTCGAATGTCACGTTCGGTCTCTACCTGGCTTATACACCTGCCGTCGGTAGAACACGTTCCGGAGGTTGCAGGAATCCCAGTAAGCCGAATGGAGCAGGCGAAAGTTTATCGTAAGTTGTTGAAGATCTGAATGACTTGGATCAGAAAACGCCAACACCAGTCCTGCCTAAAGAAAGGGTGTGCCATCCTATATATCTCTACCAGTCGGCACCCAACAAGTAAAACTCGATTTGGCAAGCATAAACGACTCCGCAACAGACTGATATAGCCATGCGTACAGCATTAATACATTAGTGTTTTAAAGCTTGGTGTGAGACACGGGTCATGCAATGATATTGTTCTCGTTTCCGACGGGCAACATTATAAGTTGGCCACTTGAGGCAGCTGGCTCACATCTAGCGCGGGTAGTTGCACATGAGCAGCATGGTGAACTGTCGGCCCGCCCTGCAGAGCGAGAGCGCCGCGGCGAGGCGCGGCAGAAGGAGGAGGGCTATGCAGATAAACATGACAGTGTTGGCGCGCGAGCACGCGCTCGCGTCGATCCTGCGGGGTACATTTACAGATTGGCAAGGGCACGTGGCAGAGGCACGTGCTCCATCTGGCGCGCGACATCACGCAGACGTTAATACCTGCCTTGTGGGATTGACCGCCTGCACAACAAGAGGTACGCATGTCGTGCGGATGGACGCGTACCGTGGGGTGAAGTCGTCGATGAGGCGCCTTATGAACGGCGCCATGAACACACCGCGGGTCCCGAACAGCCCTAACGTTAACCTGTGGGTTCGCGCCGTCGGCGGCTCGCCGAGGCAGCGTAAAACTAGTGAAGAGGGAAGGGGGGTATACTTGGAGTAGTGGTACGGCGGATCGTTGAGGAGCAAGGTGAGCACGATCCAAAAGAGCCAGAAGCACGCGCTGCTGGCATCTGGGATGAGGCATACTGGGTGAGCTTTGGCTCCGTGACTGCGGGCCGTGGAGAGCCAAGGTATGTCAATCGCCTGTTCTTCGCAAATAGTCGTACACAGCGACGAGATGGAGACGTAATGTATGACACGCCAGGCGACGAGAGGACGCCAAACAGCAGGTCGGACAGACGATGGGGATCATAGATGCCCGCCTTGTGAGGTCCCCAGCGGGAGGTGATCTAGGGTGCGATGCTCGCGACGCCGACAAGGAGAGCACTCTCGGAAACGAGGGGCGGAAGCAGATTCAGAAGAAGACCCTCCCATCAGGACGATGGGGAACCCCCTCGAACTGCACACACCCTTCCTCCTCATGACACCCCACCTTACAATAAGCATTACTAAAATCTATATATTTTCCCCTGCGCGATTCAATTCATGCCTCTGCTGTCCGATGAACTCGAGTCTCGTAAGCGGACTTGGAAGGTTCATGTGATGTCGAATCCGGAAGGTGCGGTGGCCAGAGCAACTGTTCTTGTCCAAACGCCACCTTTCGAGTCCACTGGCTGACTGCTTCATACCTCAACTATTGGATCGGCAAAAATGATGAGACATCCGCCATCGTAACCATATAGTTTTTATGAGAACATGTTGCTATGGAGAATATACTGAAATGATGATTCAACTCTGAGTCCTTGATAGTAAGTTTACTTGTATTGTGCTTATGGCGTTCACTCACTGCCGAGGATCCAGGATACAGTAGTTAAGCCCAGCATCAATATCCATTCAGTTGACTCATGAATGACATTAGAATTTGTGCAAGCCAGGTTGACGCGTCTCGGGTGTGTCTTTTTTATTTCTGATCTTTTTACTATTGACATCGACGGAGAGGTAGACGCTATAGCACTCCGTGGCGACAAGAGGCTCAAATTTGTCATGGGAATCAGCCAAGAGCACACCAGTAGTATATATCATGAGCATCACCACGCAGTCCGATCCTTGACAACCCACTAAGTATTGAGATGAGCACCAATTATCACAAGGGACATCGTTGAGAAGTGTGAAAGAGACTATGGACGTCTCTGAATCAAGTCAAAGTCGATGCAAGTCATGGCGGTCGATGTTGTGTCAAGATGAAGATTGAACATAGCGGGGGCGGGCGCCAAATGCGCCAGTGCAAGCGCCACCATTCGTCTTGTTCGCAAACCATCACTTGCACCAGTATTCCCTCTTTTCTCTCCTTTCTCTTTCTTGCTTTCTTTCACGACAATTGTATGGCTCTCACTGCAAATGCACAATCAGCATTGCCCCCGAATCCATCATGGGACGAAATGATTGTACCGGCCCTACGCAAACGTACGTGCTCGGGTTACCCAATGACAGAGGCTTAGAGCTGGCTGTCAAACTGTATCTTTAATTCATGAAATATAGGCCTTGAGAGTGAGAGCCGCGCGTTGGCAAAACGCATATCGGCTGCTTCCATCAATTCCATCGAGGCCAACTCTGCCAGCCACGGTCAGACCCCCTCATCTTCCTCCCAATCGCATTCCTTTTATGGCTCCCCTCGCGAACACTCTGCAAATGCTGTCTACTCTCCACGACCCAGCGGTATACCCCGTCCAAGCCTGCAGGCATCACGACCCTCTGTCTCGGACACTCGACCCAACATGTCCAACGCCAGTTTAATCAGTCTTGCTGCAAGGCGCTCTAGGACGATATCGCAGCCCAAACCTGTGGAGCGCAATGTCTCGAAGAGCTCAAGGACGTCGCCGTCTCTCTTTTCTGCCGACGCCTCCCGTTCAGTCTCCCCAATTGCTCTAGGTGCCAAACCAACACGAATACCAGTCGCACGTGCAAGGACGGGAAGCTCGGGAAGCTACGCGAATATGATAAATGGAAATGTGCCGCGCAGTGACAGTCGGGCGGGGGCGAGCATAAATGGTACGTATATGTATTCGGGAACGAGTACAGAGCGTGGCTCGCCTTACGATTTGGGAGGCATGGCAGCACGTAACGAATTCACTCACACACCACCAATACCTTCGGCACGCCCAGCAATGGCGGCGTACGGGCGAGAGCACCTTGTAGAGGACGTTTTGACACGCGCGTCGACGGACTCAGACGAGCGACCATTCGAGCACTGGTATCGCGGAGAGGTGTCGAGAAATGGTGGAGTTGGGGAGTTGCGGGTGGGACGTAGGGTGGAAATGCTGGAGATAGCGAATTTCGGACACAAGGCGCCACCCTCCCGGGCACCGTCGTCATCGGGCCCAGGATTCGGGGAACGCTGGCGAAGCGGGCGGCGGCGTGCAGGGAGCACCGGGTCAGTGGTCCAGCGTGAGAGCTTTTATATGGAGGACGATACGAAATTGGCGGGAGGGGAGAGGGTGCTCGACGAGGCGCCGCTGACAGATTTGGAAGGCAGCCCAGATGACACGGACGACGATATAGAGGTGGAGTTTCCGACAGCGGAGGGGTCCTCCCCGCATTCTACTTCAGCCGCGAGAAGCTCTACGCCCACGATGTCAGCGATGTCGTGTGCTGCACCGCCGTCGACGCAGAAAGACCCGCAGCCATCGCGTCTACCGACCCCGTCTATGTCGAAGCAGATTTTGGAGCAGCCGCCATGCCCATCCACGTCTGATCGGGCTTTAGCAACGTCAGGTTCGACGTCAACAGCTGAGAGATCACCCAAGCTATCACAACCTCCCACTAGGATGCCTCGGTCGCAGTCCTCACCGCAACCGCCCACCCAAGCAGCGAAGCGGCGAGCAAAGAATCTAGCGGAGACGACACCTTCATCTGCGAAGAAGATGAAAACAAAGCCTCCCGTACGACGCAGTCGCGAAGATGAGAGTAGGCGATCTATCGCAGAATACCCTGTTCCCGCGGAGGGGGACATGTCACACGCGATTCCAACATGGACGCAACCTGTTCCACCAGGAGGGAATTGGGACGAGGTAAGGCCTAGAATCGGTTTGTTTTTTTAAGTTTGCTATACCATTCTCTGTAGGTCGTCTTACCTGTGGTGGCGCGGAAGAAGGGTATGGATGAACATTATGTACAAGCCGATGGCAGCCCCAAACCGAAATCTCCATCAGAAACCGTTGCTGTACCAGTACGTTCCGTCCACTACTAATTGCTTGTACTCACAATTGAAACACCTGATAGGCGCCAGGAACATTTGGGTTTGACTACTCAAAATATCGGCTGAACCGGACAGAAGACATTTCTATGACCGAACTCGGGGAGCGACCAGAACCGATGGCTGAGTCCCAGCAAGAAATTATTCCACCAAATAAGCACGTCCGAGAATGGGTGCACATGCGACCAATCCCACCACCATCCCCTGCACCGTTTTTTCGGTATCAAGGTCCATCAACAGCGGACTTGCCCGTTCAGTTGCAGCCAACTATTGTGCAACCGACGGCGCAAATACCATATGAGCACGATGAAGAGAAGGGTGATGGTAGCGGTGCAAGGTGGTGTGGGTGTGTTGTCATGTGATCTTTTGTGGAATATTCCTGGGGTTTTTCTGCTTCTTCACATGTTTTTCTATGCTGGTTATTCTCTTCGCCTTCGACGACCTACCTTTGATCTGCTGCTGGATACCTCACTCATTCCATTCTCTCCTCTTTGGGCTTCCGTGCATACCCCCATCTTGTCCGGATATTGCGTCATCTCCGATACATAACTTGGTTCACCCAAGTCTCTATTCACCTGCATTTCACGGTAATCCTTGTCATGCTGCCCCGCTCAACAACCATATTCCTTCTCATGTATTCTCACATTCGTCTCTGGCTGCGATTTGTACGGACGGCCATTATGTGACTGACGGCGGGCCGCGGGACTGTTCGTTGTGTCTAACGTCTCGTTTTATCTCTCTCGTCATACCCTACTCGTCACCTCATTTCCAACCATCCGGCATTTCCATTCCCTCAGCGCCTGGCCTTCCCCCCGCCAATTCCGCAGCTCCATATTCTATTATCCCTATACGAAGCGTATCCGAATCTTGAATAGATAATCCCGGGAGACCGAATGTATCTGCGTGTACCCACAGGGAGTCTACCGTCACGTTAATGAGCGGGTGTTGTGACTGACTCGGAAAGCAATTCCCCTTGTAAGGTTGCCGATGAGTGTTGTATGCTGTTTACGCGTGCTAACCCTGACAACCACAAGCCGACGGCTACATCGTCTTACCATTCGCTTCACAATCGTACTTTTTTTTCGTTGTTTTGTCCGGCCATTTCGACCATCTTTTATGTCGCGACAGTGGACATCCGTCTCGTCGGGTCACGGAACGGAGTTCGCGGACATCAGACTATGTCCCAAAAAGGCAGGTGTGCACGAACGAAAATAGCGGAAAAGGAAACAAGGCCGCTCACGGAAGCAGCTTGCATCGTCTCTTGCCCCCCGCCGCTTGACAACACGCGCAGAGCAACCCATAAAATCTGCTTACAACCTTTGTTTTCTGACATCTAACTCATGCAGTGCACCAAGGGGCACATCAGCCCCCGCGCGACTTGCTCCTCAGTCCATGCGCTTTGTTCTAACCGAGGCACCGAGGGGCGGCGATATATAGACCTTCACGCAGAAACGTTTTAAAGTGCATAGACTCGTTGCATCACGCTCTCTCTCTTTAATTTCTCTCCTGACACATGTCCCACACAGGATCTCAGCCCACCTCGAGCCCTGGACGGCCCCAGACGGCTAGAGCACACAGAGAACAGACACCGCAGGCGCGGGCCAATACATATCCAGCAATGGCTGGGCCTTCGCACCATCGCTCTCATTCGGATACTCACCGGCCTACTACTCAAGCAGCTGCGACACCGCAACAGTTGCCTACTTTTAGCAGTCAGCCGTTAGCGGGTCTACCACATGGTAGAGTAGACAATGATCGCGTCCCAAGCAGCTCAAGGTGGGTCTTTTTTTGCTACAGCTTGTGATCTGTGTTGACCCGTCGGCGTTCAATTCCTGATTGAACAGGTCGCATGTGTATGGTAGTCAAGACCAACAATACAATGCAGACGCACCCGCACCCGCTTCTCTAGGCCATAGTAACGAAGTATTTCACTACGGCCAAGACGCTCAGGTTTACAACGCGCTTCCAACAAAGGACATCGGAGAACTGGAGTCTCTGCTATCCTACTTCCAGTGGCCAGTCTCCACCCGGGACCTCGATGAAAGGGGCACCAATATGTATGTTATTCCCCCTGCCCTAGTCGCGACGCGTCGCTCAGACTCGGCACCTTTTTTGTTGCACCAGATATTCTCAACAAACGACATTATCTCAGTCCAATGCAGGGCCAGTAGCACTCCCCAATTGCTCGAATGTTGACCCAGGGAACCGAGCGGACTACAATGAAGCTTACGTGGCACCACCAGTCGACTTCAGCTCTGTCGCGCCCACCAGAAGCACTCAAGGCGACAGCAGCGCGCTGTCTGGGTGGCAATCGCAAGCAGCTGTGGGCTCGACTTTCGACGCGTCTGGTCACATACCCCACCGCGCGTACCGTGCTCGTCTCGACTCCTCTTCTGGCGTCCCGGTCGCATCCTTGCCATCGAGAGTTTTCCCAGCCAATGATTTCGCGGCGCGGCACCGCCGCTCGCAGTCACACCCCGAGTCCTTCACTACGGGACGCTCGCCCTCTGGAGGCATGCGCAGCACGCCCGCAGTGCTGGAAGCGCCAAAGACGAAGCGCAAGAGCACGGACATCACGCCGAGGGCGAGCGACGTGGAGGCGGGCACTTCTGCGGATCCAGCTGCGCTGGATCTGGACTCGGACGTAGTGCGCGCGAAGAAGAAGGTTTATGCGCAGGATTTCCGGGATCAGGAGAAGGATCTGATAAACCAGCTCCGCACGAGGGTCTTCCCGCGTACGCCGGGCGCTACGCGGAACAAGTGCTTGCAAGCAGGTGTGTGGAGGTGGTGTTTGCGTGGAGACATGCATGTGCTGACGAGGTCGATGTGTGTGTGTATGTGTGTGCGTAGCCGTCAATTGGATCGATATATCGACTGCTAGGATACGGTCCATGGCTGAGCAACACCAGCGCGACATCCAGGAGCTACAAAGGAAGCTTGAAGAACGAGATCAAACAATTGCTTGGCTCACCGAGGAGCTGCGCCGGCGGACCGCGTAGTTTGCATCTATTCTGCTTTTTGGAACAGTCAGCGACTTTGGTAAGATATTTGTATTTTATTTGCGGCGACTTCACGACATCAAGACGACTCTGTGCTTGTGTCTTCCGCTTTTTTTTATTATCTAGACAGAAACCTTGAACCTCCTGCACGATCGTTACCTTCTACGCAGAGATGAACTTGGACAGTCCACTCACTATATATGTATGTCTTGCATGGTAGATATAGTATTACGCTGTTTGTATGTTAGATTCTGCCTATTCCTTGACAGTGACTTATCATAAACCGAATCATACACTGAATCATACACTGAATACAATACAATGGTACGCCTTGAAGGAAGCTCATGGGTCTCCCTGACGGAGAAGGAACTCAGGAAGGACAATGATTCCTTCATCTGCCATCTCACGAAGCTTGTCTCGTTGGATCTGCTCAGTTTTAGCCGCCTCAGCCAGTAGAGAAGCTCTCGCTACTTTGACGTCGTAGAGCTCTTTGAGACTATCCCCTATAATGTCAACGGCATCTATGACTACAGACAGCAGCGGTCTTCAGCAAGCATGTGTCTCAGCACGGGAACGAGACACGAACGCCGTTTCATCATATCGAGACTCTCCGCGTACGTACGTGGCCGCCGCACGTGATTCGGGAACGCTCGCCAGTAGCGTTGAAGCTGTCTGTATATTGCTTCGTTGGTCGCACCAGTGCGCCGCTTGGTCTGAGTCGCTATTTGGATGGCCTTGGCCCATTCAGGTGTGCGGCGGCCGTGTTTACGTGCGGCGCGGGCCGCCCGCCCGACGGTAAAGACCTTGAGAACGACGCGTTTGCGGAGAGGCGTCAGAGACAGCTGGCTATGTCTGGGTACGCTGTGATGAGATGCCGAGTCGGAGTTCGTGGGTTGTTGAACGCATGTAGAACCCCGCGACGACATGTGATTGATGAACGTATGAATTGAAAATGATGGATGAAGATAGCTGATCAGGGAGCGATCATCAAATCAGTTGCGCCGGGAAGATAGCAAGGGACACACCTTGAATAAATTGCGCAGAGAAAGGGGCTGGGCGTGTAAGGGATCTCGTGCGCATTTTATATGGTGCCTGCCGGGGTATCACGGTGCGCTGGTTTTGTGGGTGACACAGTACATGATTAGCAAGACAATTGCAGCGCTTGGGTCCAGCTCACGGTGCGTCACCAGTTACAGAGTTTCTCATAGCATTTTCCGGATCCAAATCTTACAGCATACGCGAGGGGGAACTTACCGCGGCATGCTCTTGCTTGCTGTACAAGAGAAGATCACCGAGCCGTATCGAGGGCGCGGAACAAAGGTGTTGAGGAGACGCCGCAACATTATCCGATGTCCGAAGGTCTTTGATGCGTGCCTTGACAACATGGCGCCAAACAATAAGATGTTCCACTGCAGTCGCCGCGTTTGGATGCAAACATTCTACAAGAGACAATTAGATGCGGAGATTGTTGCATATACACCAGGTGGTGTATGTAACAACCCATGGTATGTTCATTGACACATGATTTGTGTGGTGGACCCATTCATGAGGTGTGTCAGTGACGGTCCATTCGTTATGGTTATTCGAGCCCAGACATAAGGTGGAGTGCTGTTTTGTTACGTTATACGCCAGCGTCAGCCTCGTGCTATAGCATTTCAATCACAGAACAAGATTACCGCACGCATGGTTCACTGATGAAGGAATGAGATCAATCTAGTCATGTTATGATGTGGCCCTAACCTTAGTTCAGGGGTGGACTGCACAGCCAAAGGCGATATGTCAAACCAGTGGAGTGGGTGAAAATGAAAACCTGTTTCTGTATTCTAGTCACTCGGGCGTTGATGCAAAAGTGACTAAAGCTAGGTCCATTCCCTGCAGGTTATCGTCCAAAGGTGCCAGAAAAGTACTGCACAGACCTAATCAGACCACTTGTTACCTGTGATTTTAAGCTAAAATAGTGCCAGTGTAGAAATAGGGGATATGAAAGGGAAAGAATGATGGAAAAGAGTAGTGGGATCACGGAGAAAGCCGCTTTGGTGAGCGTGGCATTTAGTGGCGTCCCGGGAGCGATTGGTTTCGGACTGCTTGTCCCTACCAGAGCAAACTACTTACTCCTCCCCTCCTCTTTCTCCCTTTTCTTTCTCATTCTTAGACCACCATCTTCCCTGAATCCTGAACCCCGTTCACGAGCCGTCCGATCGCGTCTACTCAGACTCTCTTTACCGTAATTTTTCCAGACTCGGGCTTCGCTTAGCCATCAAATTTTGATACAATGACGGGATCGTCAGCAGCTCTTGGGTCGAGCACTACCGGTTCCAAGTTACTGAATGACTACGTGTGTATCCAATCGTTTTCACGACAACCCCGTTGAGCCATGTCTTCCGTAGCAATTGGGAGATTCACTGGGGAAAGGCGCGTTTGGGCAGGTCTATCGTAAGCATGCCTTGGGCCCTCGACCCCAGCATTCATGACGCGTCTTTGGCAGGTGCCCTGAACTGGGCTACGGGAGAGACTGTCGCGGTAAAGGAGATCCAGCTGAGCAATATACCAAAGGGCGAATTGGGTCAAATCATGGTCAGCTGCGTCCCTTCGTGTGTCACCACAACAACTGACTTGTGCCCGTGTCTTAGTCCGAAATCGATCTTTTGAAGAACCTGAACGTAAGGTACCTTCGTCTGGTGCATATACAACTTCTGAATCTGTCTGCAGCACCCCAACATCGTCAAGTACAAGGGATTCGTCAAGACACGGGAATACCTATACATCATCCTAGAGTGAGTTGCCCAGCAGGAATAGTCTGCAGAACTGTAAGTTGACCTTCGTCAGGTTCTGTGAGAACGGTTCACTGCATAACATTTGCAAGCGCTTCGGAAAGTTTCCAGAGAATCTTGTTGCCGTATACATTTCACAGGTCCTTGAAGGGCTGGTCTACCTACATGACCAGGGTGTCATTCACCGCGATATCAAGGGCGCGAATATCCTGACGACCAAGGACGGCGCTGTCAAACTAGCAGACTTCGGTGTCGCAAGCACGACGGCAGCTGGCGTGGCGAGTGATGACGCTGTTGTGGGAAGTCCTTACTGGAGTGAGAAGCTGTCATTAAGTACCTCAAATCATAATTCGTGCTCACAATCGTTTTCAGTGGCTCCTGAAGTTATTGAACAATTCGGAGCTACAACAGCATCTGACATATGGTCTGATATCTCGTGAAGGTTGATTGGAGGACGTTCATTGATCTTTCCTTAGGAGCGTTGGCTGCACGGTCATCGAACTGCTGGAAGGGAAGCCTCCATACCACTTCCTTAAACCCATGCCGGCACTCTATCGAATCGTCCAGGATGATTGTCCTCCTATACCGGAAGGTGCTTCTCCCATCGTAAAGGACTTCTTATACCATTGCTTCCAAAAGGACTGCAATCTACGCATATCAGCAAAGAAACTCCTTCGCCATCCATGGATGGTTTCTGCAAAGAAGCACATGGCTAATGGTAAGAGAGCCAAAGGCCAAATGGAAGAACCCACCGGATCACGGCATGTCAGCAATTACAACTTCGACGAAGCTGTGCTCAAGGTACAGGAGTGGAATGAGGCACTAAATGGTGGGTGAAAGTCTGTCATTGTTCGTGCACGTCTCACATGCAAAGTAGCTTCTCCACGACCTTCTAAGCATCCAGCAAAACATCGAGACTCGGTTTCGTCTGGGCCATTTCGGTCTCCTCTTGGTTCTCCAACAGAGGCCTCCTTCGGTGGCGTACTCCAACCCTTATCGTTGTCAAGTTCTCAGGCATCGTCAAACCTAGTTAAGAAAGTGCTGCCAGTTGCGAATACGAAGAATGCTGCTCCTTTGGCTTTGCCCGTGCCCGCTGTGTTTCAGCAGCCAGAGGAACAGACAGACAACTGGGATGATGACTTTGAGGAGGGTATTTCGTTCTCCAAACTACAAGGTCAGGCATTATACGCTTCAGCTCTGATTGACGGACATCTCATAATCCCACAGCATTGGAAAAGACAACGTTGGACGATGAGAAGCCAGAGATCGATGATAATGCTCAGACAATACGGCCTAACCGAAGTCCTGGCTCTGCTGGTAGCAACACCCTTTCAAAAGCACCTCCAGCAGACATTGTGCCCATTCTCGAAGATTACTCTGATGTTGCGATCGACGAAGATGATGAGTGGCAGGAGAAATTCGCAGACTTCAAGATGAAGAATACGTCCCGGCGGGGTCTGTTCCATCCGGACGACATCAAGACGCTCGGGCTGGCGCCGCCCTCCCCCGGCCCCAAAACTGCACCATTGCCCGAACTCAAGCGCAAGTCGTCGAAACCATCCCTGAGTTCTATGTTGCCGTCTTCTGGACTCGGCGGATCTGCGTCTCTCCGTTCGCACTCGAGGTCTTCATCGTTTGTCGCCTCGGGGAGCGGATCGTTTGGACACTCGGAGGCGCACAAGATACTTCACCAGAGTGAGTTCGGGAAATACACGGAGGATGACGACGAAGACTATGATGATGTATTCGGAAAACCGAATGGAACTTGTACGTGTTTCAAATGTGTCGTGTGTGTGTTATGGATATAGTTGACGCTTAGTTTATTACCAAAGCCGCCGAGCAGCCTGTCCAGACTTTGCAGCTGAACACGAGATTGTCCAGCAAGTCCTGGGTTTGTAGAATGCTCTTTTTCATTTTCGTCCTTTGTTTGATTTAATTGGGGTTTCTCCACTAGTTGGGAGATGAAGATACTGATGAGGAAGATCCATTCGCCGAGGTAGACAACAATCAGCTTAAAGGAGCTTGGCATTGACGGCTTTCTTGCAGATTGATGAAGGCTTCGCGGAAGACGATCTTGAGGCGAATCTCCAGCGTGATAAGTATGCACGACTGACGAATGCAGTCAATCTACTCATCGATGAGCTCACACCATCTGCACCCGATTTTCAACTACGGGACGCTTGCGATCAGATGGTACATTTGTTTCATGACTAGTCTCAATGTTTTGGGAGTAACAGTCAATTTACTCTTCAGATCGGTATCATGTCGGACACTCCAGAAATGCAGGGGCAACTTGTGTCTGCGCATGGGATGTTGGCCATCCTCGAAGTCCTCGAGGGCAAGTGTTCACGGGAAGTCATCATGAAATTGCTGCAGATTGTGAACCTAGTGCGTCCTTTGTTGTCCAAGATCTATCATATGTTTAAGATTGTGTCTAGCTCGTCACTGCTGATGCAGGATTTTTGGAGAGCTTTTGCTTGATTGGGTGAGTGAACAGCTAGGGAAACCGGTCAGATTTTTGCTAATCCTGAATCTTAGTGGTATTCCTGTCATGATGGGTAAGTTCCTGAGCCTCCGTCATCCTCCATCTCCCTAAAGCATGTACATAGGCTTTACCTCAAAGAAGTACCCATCGGAATGCCGTCGACAGGCATCCAATTTCATTCAGCTGCTTTGCCACACATCTGTTCTGACTTTGCAGATGTTCATCTCGTACGCTGACCCCTCTCAAGCACTTCAATCTGTTTGTAATGTTCGTTTGCTAGGTGTCGTGGACTGAAAGTTCTCGTCGACCTTCTCGACGAAGATTTCGCAGAACAGGGCGAGTTGATCGTGCATGCTCTCAATGGCATTGGAAGCGTCTTCGAGCTGCAAAGTCCCACGACGAAGAACGACTTCTGCCGCATGTTTATTCGCGAGGGATTGCTGGATCCACTGTCGTCGGCGCTCCTCAATGTCATGGCGAACCATGGCGAGACGGCTTCGGAGATGAAGAAGAAAATCATCCAGATATTGCTTGTGTTCTGTCAGGTCTCCCAGTCGGACATCCACGTTCGTAATGCATTGGGGACTCGCAAGGTTGTCAGACGTACGTCTATGTCCGCCACTATGCAACTACCGATGCTAATCATTTGGACGTCGATAGGTCTCTTACGCGCATGTGAACTCCTTGAGCCCGAGTGCCTTGTTCAATTGCTCAAAGCCATCAAACACCTGTCGATGAACTCGACTATGCTCGAGGTCATGCAAAATGCTAACGCCATCGAGATCCTCACGAGAATTCTGGACGAGCAGAGTACAGGGCCTCATAGTACAGTACGTTCTCTCCCGGGTCTCGCCTTGCGGTATCTGGAACTCATCTTTATGCAGGAAATGGCGAACCACATCTTCCAGACATGCTACAACCTCTGCCGACTGAACAAGACGAGACAAGAGGAGGCTGCTCAAGCAGGGATCATTCCAAGCCTCATGCGCGTCATCGAATCGAGCTCTCCACTAAAACAATTCGCTTTGCCTATCCTTTGCGACCTTGCGAGTGCTGGAAAGAGTTGTCGGACTCTGTTGTGGCAGCATGACGGCTTAACCATGTATGTTAAGCTTCTGGTAGACCCGTACTTCCAGGTCAGCGCTTTAGAGTCAATCCTCTCCTGGTATGATTTCCGCTAGATTACCCTACCTGTGTCCTTACACAATACTCTTGGCACAGGCTGCAGGAGGAGACGTCTCGTGTTGAGGATGAATTAGTCAAGCCTGATTCACTCGAGGCCCTTCTTCGCTGCTTCGTCTCTGCCAAGGCCAACTCATTCGAGAACCTGCTTGACCCGTTCCTGAAGGTCTGCCGCATCTCGACCACCATCACCATCGGCATCGCGAAGTCGCAGTTCTTCAGACGGGTCATTGAGAAGTTGAGCAACAGCAAGGCGGTTGTGAAGCTGAACCTGCTGCGCATCCTGCGCGCGGTATGTGACGTGCACCCGAACCGAGCAATCCTGGTCGAACGGTACGGTATCTACGAGATGGTTTCGCGGCTGCGGCGTGAGGACGGCGCGGTGCTGGTGCGCGAGCTTGCCCGTGAGATAGAGCCCACACTAGCGCCTGCACTAAAGCCGGGCTTGAAGGGGCTCGACACGCTGAAAGGCGCGATCGCGCCGAAGAAGCGAATGCGCCGCACAGCATCGGAGACGTCAGCAATGATCATGATGCCACAGTCGTTGACGGCGAGCGCCATACGCGCTCATGGCGCTAAGTCTTCGACGAGGGCGATGCCGGTGCGGCAGCGGCTTGGCGATATCCCGTGGCACGCTACCGACAATCGGTAACGCATACGCACTCTGTGCCCTCCTGTCAATATCATTTTCTTATCTGAAACGTTCTTTCTTTCTTTCTTTCTTTCTTTCGTTCTTTCTTAATAATGCTATTCAATACTCCACGCACACTCATTATCCCATAATCGGCATACTTTCCTTATGGTTCCTCAGCATGTCACCACATACTACCGATCATTCAAGCATCTCGTTTTCTTCCACTCCGCAATATCTAATATATCGCATGCCTTGAACAGTAGTGTATTAGTGGTTCCATACCCTCTAATCTATTTAGTATTATCCATCGGGAGGGGTGGTCTCGCGTGCAGGCCGCAGAGGCGTGTTTAGCCGGCAGTTTGCATTGATCTGTTGATACAGCCTTGATTCCTGAAATAGCTTTATCTGACCGGCATCCCGTGGCTGTATGGCATTGCCATGAGCCAGAGGGGTCTAGGCTACCGCAGATACGGTACTGCATGTACTGTACTGTCTTTTTCAAACATGCCGCATCAACCTACATGGGTAGCGGGCGGTGGGCGCTTGCTGGCACATATTCATTATGTAAGCTATGCTATCATTTTTGCTTGATGCGCGCCGCTCAGCTGAGAAGCTCGTTGGCCAAGCCGGCTGTGTACTGTTGAGTCGAATCTGCCAGTGGGCAGACTCCGAACCCTATTATCATGTACAGCCCATACGATGGGTTGGTGTACTTGTCGCGTACTGCGTTTGAGGTACGAAGCACCCATCATGTACAGCAAGCGGCTTATTCGCCTGCAGACTTATAGTTAAGCAACATTACTGACTATGCTAATGCCGTCGCGGATTTCTAGTCGTTCTTCGTTCTCGGCTCGAGCTGTGCGTACAAAGGCTTTTTGGCTCGCCCTGCCATCTACATTACAGTGTCTTCTTGGAATATCTATGCTTTTAACCCGCAGCCATCTAACAAGGTCTTGTCGGACGAGTCGCGAACATCCCACGATGGGGGTGCTCTGCTCGTTGTCATGGCTAGCAATCGTGAGGCCTTCTCCTGCGCGACGGCGGCGCGCCAGTGTAGCACGGCTGCTCGCCGTACCGAAACACGATGCGAGACTCTTTCTCGACGTCTGGCAGTGGGACGGTGCCCATCAGGGGTGCCATTGGCGTGCGAGGCTCCCTCCGAGTGACGAGGTGCGTTTCTATGCTGCTGTGCCGCTCGTTGTAACGGTGTGCGGCGCGATACTCTTCCGTGACGCCTGGCAATGGCACCGTGTTTATTACGGGCGTCTTTGGCATACGAGGCTCCTGTCTGTTCAGGTGCCTACCGTTGGCTGCTAGTGGAGGTGTGTGCAGCCATTGCTGTGGAGTCCGTTAATAAGAATTCTGCGGGCTGTGGATTGAATGAAAGACGGACGCGGTTGCTACGGTGTTCGTGCATAGGCGTTCGTGTGAAGGTGGGATTTCTACCGGTGTCCTGCACGGTATTCACGCCCGACCCGATGGCGAATTGGTCCCGGTGCGTCCTGTCGTAACTGAGGCTGTCGTCAGGAGGCACGCTGGTGTATTCTGAGTTGCGCTCTGGAGGGGCACTCTGGTGGAATGCAGACGACCTTCCGCGCGTCTCTACGCCACCGGTGTTTGTCTGCGTTTCCCGGCTGTTGGTATGCGCAGGGAACGTTGCGATCGTATCGTTATGCAGAATGGGCCGTCCTGAGGGGAGGTGCGAGAACCCTTCTGTTCTGGCGCCACGAGCGGTTTCCCTATACGCGTCGGCCCTATGCTGGCGTGCCGGCAGCGCAGAGGAGCCAGGCATCGATGAAGGGTGAGAGGGAGAGCCAAAATATGGCTCAGTCATCTTCCAATGCGAAGCCAGCCTTGAGTTAGAAGCCTATTGATGTATAGTACGTGCTTACGTTTCGTGTTGAGCTGTTTCCTGGATACAATTCCAATCCGAGAGCATTCTGCCATCTAGGCGGCGGGCTGACGCTTGGTGAGACGCGTCTATCGTGCGAGGCGCTGTTCGTGGATGCGAAAGAGGGTCCGTAGGTCCCATATAACCTTGACCCCATCATCCTCTGTATTGAGACACTGGTTTGGGGCGGTGCAGAGGCGTAAAGAAGGCGGAAGTCGCAATATAGTCTGACTCTTAAGGCTGTCAGTGCTTCGAGTCAAGGAAGAGGCTGAGGAGTGATCTAGACAAGGACCTAGCCTCGGGGCGTCGTTTGTGGGTATTTGAGGGCTTCCATGCTTTATATCATTATCGTCAATCACCCAGCTGTACGCAAGGCGTGTATGCTCCGCCCGCTTTCCCTCCCCGGCCGTGTCAAGCGCTCGTGTACTTGTTCAGAGTCGGTGAGATTGGCCCTCCATTCGTGGACGTCATCCAGCGGTACGCGTTTTTTTTTGCGACTTCATGCGACCTGGAACCTCAAGTGCCCGTCCTCTCCAATCGGTCTCGGAAGCAATTTGCATTGAAAAGAGAGATACTGCGGGAATACAACGCCCCCTCCCGAGTAGGATACTACGCATATCGCTATATGCTGCGCAGCATTTGAACATAGCAACATAAACGTCACTCAGTCCCTCCATCATTTCATATCTTCTGCCGGTCTACCCCGGTGCTTGGGTCCTAGTGCCCCGCACGACTCCCGCCTGCCTGATCCAGGTTGTGTCCTGCCCTCGTGGGATTCATGCCTGCCCCATCCGGCTGTTTGCCACCCACAACAGAAAGCATAGCCTGGCCTGGCTGGGCACAGGGATCTGCTAGTAAATCGAGAATTTCTAGGGAACCGGGGTTTCTATCAGTGCGGTAAAGTAAAGCGCAACATTGGCTGCCTCCACATTAAGCTGCAGCAGCTCATGTGCATGCGCAGCCCGTGGGTTGCCCTAGGAGGTCTTCTTAACACGCCGTGGCGCAGCGAGCGGACAGGCCCGGATCTGGGCGCTCCAGCCGTACGATAACTGAGTTCATGTCACGGAACTAGGCTGGAATGGTTCTGCTCTTTCGCAGCATCCTCATTCGTCAGTCCAATTTGGACGCATCTGCGTCGTCTTGGCTCTATGACACCCCGTCTATCCTTTACGTCGCAGGTTTCGTGTTAATCGTTGATCAAACCATGGATGCAGACATCTTCTGCAACCATTGAGCCATCCCCGAGCAGTCCTATCACGTGCAGTGATGATGGTATTTTGTAGTTTTACGTGATGCAAGCAAGCACATGACGCACGCCTGGCCTCGAAGAGTCACAGGCTCGCAACAGTCAACTCGGTGGTAATGTGTTTCGGTGTTAGGTGTCGGTGGCCCGCAGAGCTTTGGTTGGATGGGGCAAGGGTAGGTTGGCGGTGGTGATTGGTCCGGAGACCAGTTGTCGACCGTCAAGCTGTTTAGGACTCTGGTATTTTTTTTATTTCGCCCAGGGTTCGAACCCGCGGATTCTAGCATCATCGGAAGCCGGGGCCGTGGGGTAACCACTCAAACAATTAGTGTCCCAGCCTCAACGTGCAGGAGTCCAGAATCGCCATTTTTGGACCGACGCCGTGACGCTTCGCAGAGAAAACCTTAAATGCGATGGGTAAGGAGCCCCTAAGTCAAACGTGCAACAACTGTCGTATGCTGAAGCCAGCCATGGAGGCTATGTTTTTGATAGGTGCTTGCCTCACGTCGTCGTGCAAGCTACAGAGAAGGTTCGCATAGCCTGAAGTTCACCGTTTATTGGAAGCTCCCAGGCTGTGAGTCGGGTACACACGGAATAGTAAGCAGTGTACCAAATACCTACTCTGGCCCATCTAAAGGCATCTTCTAATTTTGTGTATGAGGCTGTTGCGAGGAGCACCACCGACATACGCCCCCTACTGCCATCATGCACCGTCTACACGTGTGCTGTTAATTACGGCGACCGCCATGTCGTTGAGAAGCTTGACGGGACGAAATGAGGATGATCTTATTCATGATGACGTCAATTGAAGGTGCGGCAAATGAAAGCAGGGAGGCTGTGTGGACAAAAGCAGGTAAGATGAAGCTTGATGAAGCCCAGTCAGTGTCATCAGTCCACAACTAGCCCCAGGATGCCAAAAGTCTTAACAACCAACCGGAAATCTTGAAGCGGACGACATTCGTGTGACCAAGAGGTATTTTAGCGAGCGACTCGGCCACTCGACGCCGTAGTGCGAGTCATCCAACAAAGTGTAGATGTGATCCCTGACGAGGTGACAGCGGCTCGGGCGTCACAACGCCGGAGGCTTCATGATGACCTGAGAACTCATTGGTTGATAGCTGTGATACATACGGGAATATGGCATATGCAGAGACAAGAATGAAAAAAGCGAACGTTGAAAGATACCATGAGAGTACGTTGGGTTGTCGCAGTAAAACCATTGTACCGGGACAGCACCGACGTGGGTTAACTAGACCTCGACCGAATAGCATTGTCCAAGAAATTGCTACAGGAGTCACGGTCAAGACACGTGGCAAGGATAAAGTACAAGGAGAGCGGCTCTGCTCATAGCAGAGTCTACGACATTTGTCTGTAACCAGTAGAGAGGCTGAAATGTGTTTTCTGTGTCCTTGTAGCGTAACTTGTATAGAAAACCGACAACGACGAGTTGGTTTTTATTTTATGTTTTGTTCGGATCAATTTGCACCTGCGGAATCGCACGGACTGTTTTCAAGTTCTATGTAAGCCGCGGCAGATACATTTGCGCGATGAGCAGCCGCGCCTGGCAGTACGGAAATGTAGTCCGAGCCAAAGGCTATAGAGTGACTACGTCTGTACAAGGGGAATCTGGTAGCCCGAGAGCGTCGCCGTGCCTTGTTTTGTACATCAGTGCCCTCAGCATTGGTGATGAAGTGTATGTGCATACCATATGACCTGGGGTAGGCATCGATATTGACCTGGGGGGAACCTCCATAACATTGGATGGGAGCTGATGAAAATGACACCAGTGAGCTGCTGGGGGTGGCTCTTGTTGGTTCTTTCATTGCCTTATGATGCTGATCACACTGTTTACTTATTAAGTATACTTATCTCTATCTCATCTTATTGGTATTTCTTCTCTCTTTATGGTTTGAGCTCCTCTTAAACTCTATCTTGCTCTTACTATATCTTCTTTACCTTGTCTTTGTCTCACCTCAGCACTTCTACATGTGCTGAGGTGAGTATCTTTTCTACTCTCTGAGTTCTCTTCTGACATACCTGCTCTATGCAGCTCTCTCTTTCTTCTGTGTACCCTCTACCCTCTGGTACACATCTTCTCTATCTTACAGTCATGCATGACATCTGGACTCTGGACCTCTTCCTACTTTAACCTACATCTTAGCCTACAAGGCTGCCTCTGTCTCCAAACAATCCATTCACTGTTTATGACACTGCCCATCTTTCAACAGCCCTAAGCTGACTTGCTGGGGGGCATCACTGTTATGAATTTTCTTTTCTTTACTGGTTTACTGTGCTGCAGTACTTACAAATATCCCTTCTTTTGTGCAGTATCACTAGAACATTCCATTCTGCAGTCTTGTACTATCTTTATCCCAGTAGAATACTCTGGAACCTGGGATTGTACCTATATAAGGACCACAGTACTGGACAGAAGTCCCTAGCTTAGTCTCCTGTACTCCCTGGTGTCCAGTATCTGTTTATCCAGTCTTCCCTGTTGTGTTCTCAGTATGCATGCTATGCTCTGAGTCTCTCTTGCCTATTCCT
This sequence comes from Albatrellus ellisii, assembly GCA_003314395.1. Classification (NCBI taxonomy): domain Eukaryota; kingdom Fungi; phylum Basidiomycota; class Agaricomycetes; order Russulales; family Albatrellaceae; genus Albatrellus; species Albatrellus ellisii. The sequence continues at coordinate 32,579 of QLPN01007687.1, forward strand.
GTATGAATATAGCTGGCTGTTCGCCACACTAGTTTGTAACAATCATGATGCTAGAGTAATTGTGTTGAACATTCAGTACATTGCTACTATCCTTACATCACAATTTCGTTCAGCATTCCTCCTACCACACAGACTTATGTACTTATGACACATATTACCTCTTCACAACCCTGGTGGGGTTCTGTCCTCACTCTCACACCACACATACTCTGGATGATGTGTGTCCTACACATCTTTGGGCATCCTTGTACTTATACATTGCCTCCCTGCCTTAACCATATTCTACAACACTATATAAGGTGCAGTACATATGATACAAGTTCCTCAGTTGTTGTCTTACAACACTGAGTGAGTCCTCCACTTACTACATCTTATCATACCCTGCAGCTCTCTCCTCATACACTGTGGCAAATTACTTGTTGTCCACACCTCCTTCTATCACTGCAGTCATGCTGCTCTCATTCTCCCCATGCAGGGATTATACAAACTTGATGTTTATGTTGCTTTTAGTCATCATTGCCTGCACAAACAAATTGCACATCCAAGGGAAGACAAATAAACTTGGTGAGGGTGCCAAGCATCTTGGGACCCTTGAGGTCAACCTTGATGGCTATGGGCAGGTGTAGTTATGGGTGGTCTTTCTGCTCATGACAACATGAATGCCCTCCACATGTCCACAGCATGGCTGCCACTGCCCTGCTTAGTCCCACCACTGAGGGTGCAGAAGGCTGTGATGGTGCTGAGGCAATACCTGCCCTTGTGGCCTCATTCAATTGCCATTGCTCCACCAAAATATATTTCAAAGACTCTGGATCTGACAATGACATTCTTCATCAAAATACAGATGTCCCATGCTGAGACACCACCATCTTGGAAATCCTGCCCTGGCATCAAGTACAGCTGCATATTCCAATCCCTTTTCATCTTGTACTGTGTCTGCTAGATGTGGGCTCATTGTTGGCATCTAGCAATGGGTTTCTAGCTCTCAAGAGCATCATGTTGTGCTATGCCATATTTGATGTTTCACAGTAGCAGGCCTTTGACATATTATCTGTCATCATCCTGGCATATCTGAAGCCACAAGAACTCATCATAGGCTGTCCTTTGACCAATGATGTGACAGGATCAGGCCCACCCATTGATATGTGCTGTGGTATTGTGATGGCAGAAAGTACTACCACAACCACAATCATTGCTGAGGGATGTGAGTCATAAGATTCTCTAGACACCAAAGTGTTTGCACAGGAGAGGGCAGGCAACTATGACAGGGGAAAAGGAAAAGGCCAGATGAATTGCTGATGCCCACATAGTGGGCAGAAGACAGGAGCACAGGGGGGAGAGCAAGAGTACAGCCAGATAGAGAGTTGCACCAGACATGAGGGCACAGACAGATGAGATGAAGACTTAGAGCAGAGCCAGAGATGAAGAGGGGAGAGAAGATATGGAGACAAAAGTATAGAGTTGTAGTGGAGCTTCAAAAATGACAACAAAGAGATGACTTAAAGAGGAAAGAAGAGTACAGCCAGAAGAAGGTGGAAGATGAGATGTAGATTGATGATAGATAAGATAGAATAAGCAGAGTAGATAAGATGAGATGAGAGATGTAAAGAGATAAGAGGAGGTAAAGAAGAGATTGTTAGCTTTATTTGATCTTATCCGATCTTATCCAATCTTATCTGATCTCTTATCACTCTTCCCTCCTTCCATACCTGTGGCCCATACTATATTAGTAAGCATGGTCTGTGTGTGTCTGTGTTCTGTATATCAGTAGATCTAGTAGCATCTTAGAATCTAAGTGGACATCTTCTCTCCTCCCTTCTTAGGAGTGTCTGATCAGTCTTTACTCTATTCACTTCAATACACTCTTTTGCCCTCCTAGAATGGAGTGGCCTGTTCTCTTCTTTGTTGTCTCCTCCTTGGTGTTCATCCTCTTCTGCACTGTGTTTCTTATAGTCTACCACAGCCTTCCACCACACATTCAGGCACTCCTCCCTGTCTGATTGCATCCCTGTTGCCTTTGCCACTGCACCATGTCTACCTGTGCAACAAAGATAAAGAAGGATGAGAAGATATATAGAGAGAATGTGCTCAGTGGCATGATTAGCAGTCAAATTCCAACACAAGGTTGTAGAAGTTAGTAGTTTAGTGCAATAAATGTGATAATGTGATGCAATGGGGTAACAAAATGGAGATATGACTGTTGAACATTCGTGCATACTACCTTTACCTTTGTCCAGCTTCACTCCTACACATACTATTTACATCTACAATATGTACTTCATCTCATAACTCACATCCTTGGACTGCCCCTTCATCTGCACACAATCTCACTCCACACAACACCCTGAATGATGTGTGTCCTCCTATACATGGTAGTCCTTGTACTTACACCTCACTCTCCACACCAACTGTATTTGCGGACACTACATAAGATGGGACTCTCACTACACACCTCCTCAGATGTCTTACCAAGTATCTGAGTGAGTACTACCTTCTTCCCCATCTTCCCACTATCTCACCACCACCCTGCAGCATACTCTTACCATGTCACCTCACCATCTTGTGCTGGTGACTACTTATACTTGTTGGAGTTAAGGTCAAAATGCCCGACCCTGTACATGTGCTACTACTCTTTGTAACAGAGCTACAATACTTTTGTAGCAGAGTTACAACTCTACAGTAGTCATGACAGCTCCACATTGTGCTAATAGCACTTCACTTAGACAAGGCCTGGTAGCTCAGTGGTTAGAGCACCCACCTGGAGTAAGGGAGGTCCTTGGTTCGAACCCAAGCCAAGTCACTATTTTGGCAATTGCGCTTTCTAACAATACTCACTGCAGACATGCATCTGCCTGCTGCCCTAGTCATGCTAGGGGTCTCATATCTGTTATCTCTCATATATATCATTGTTGCCATTGCATCCCAGAGCCCGTGCATACAATGACATGGACATGACATGATAATTGCAACAATGACCACACTGTAGTAGACACAACACAATGCAGTAGTATCGCAATGCAATGCAGATGCAATGCAATAGAGAACATGACACAATGCAATGGAGAATGCAGTGCAATAATAAACATGACCTATGAGGTACATGCACTTTCTTGCTTGTGAGATACACAGAGGGAGAAGAGGAATGTGCTTTTTGCAATGTAACTTGGACAGGAGAGGGGAGACAAATCATGGGTGGGGGAAATCTATTTGTTTCTGACAGATGATGTGCCATCTAAATACAAGTCTAGCTCCAAGGCTGGAGCACAACAAATCAAAACAGAAAATTTACAATGTAGGGTTGATCATAGAGATATTTGAAATGTGGTGGAGCCTGGATGCAAATGAATAAAGTATCATACTATAATGGATGAGTGAAAAGGGAAAAGCACTGATTGCACCAAATGCTGACTGTGCAACTTGTGACTCCATGGACCATGTCTTGGCCTATACATCTTATCAGTCCTGCTCCTTGTTGGCTGAACCCAGTCCTATAGTCTGACACCTTAGCAAGTGCATGATTGATGTGACTGCAGGTGATTGTTGCATGTGGTGTTTTAATGTCACTGTATTCACCTAATGTCACTGATGGTCATCTTCCAGTGTTACATGTGTGTGATGCTCATCACTGTCCACTCTCTTCCTGACAGAGGACCAGGTTCTGAATGCCAACCATTGTGGATCACTTGATGTCGATTTTTCACTACCATATAACACTGAGCACACTGATACATTTCGAGTGAGCCTTACTTCTACCTTATCTTATCTTATCTTATCTTATCTTATCTTATCTTATCCTACCTTCCTCATCACTGGTCACATACTGTGCCAGTATTTCACACTTTTTGGGCTCCTCTCTAATCTTATTTTG
>QLPN01007690.1:0-13206 GCA_003314395.1 Albatrellus ellisii
ATCCCAGATGATCAGAACTGAGGAATAAACCGCTAGGAGTCCTATGTATATATAGTACCCTAGAGCATGCACAGACCATGCAGTACAGTATAGGGCTGGAGAATGAGAAAGTAAAGTAATGATGTCATATCTAATAATAGAGGGGACGTGTCAGTGCTGACTGAGGCTCTGCAGCAACTGTGGGAGTGATTGGTGATATTCTGCAGCAGATGTGAGAAGGATTGGTGAGCATGTGCAGTAAGTGTGAGAATAAGAAGTCATAGCTAAAGATAGAACAGGACGATCGGAGATCAGATGACATACATGTCATCGGCCGATGAAGATGAAGAGAAAGAGTACGTGACCATGAGAATCGCTTTGATAGATCAGGAGTGATTGTAAGATCTATGATGATATAGATGTAAGAAAATAGAGAAAAATGAGGATAAAAATAGAGAGAATAATAGCGGCCTGACAATGATATGCAGTGGACATGGCTTGTGTAATAGATAGTTTCTGGCATAATTCTTTTGTGAATTTAGCCATAAACTGTGATCCTTGATCTGAAATGATATGACAGGGTAAGCCAAACCTTTTCCAGACATGGTCTTTGTAGAGATCAGCAGTTTGGGCAGCTGATATTGAGGAGTGACATGGAACAATGATGGTCATTTTGGTTATGTCATGGTCCATGAATACAGCTATAGCATCATAGCCTTGGGATAACAGGAGTTGGACGATGAAGTCCATAGAGACCATAGAAAAAGGTTCAGCTGTTGGTTCTGGCTTAATGGGGAGAAGGGGAATAGGGGTCTTATTTGGTAAGTTTTTATACCCTTGACAGATAGGGCATCCATCAACAAAATCAAATATGAATTTCCTCATCTTTGGCCACCAGAATGTGCATTGTACAAGGTCAAGTATTTTGAGTTGTCCAGGGTGACCTGCAGCTGGAGTATTGTGTAAACTTTGGATGATGTTTCTTTTGAGTACAGTGTTTTTTGGAACATAAAGATGTCCAGAGTAGTAAATTACCCCCCTTCCAATCATCCAATGTTGCAAAAGTTGAGTCTTCACAGGGCTAGAAACATTAGCCTGAAGAAGGTGTGATATGTCTAAAACTTCCTCATCCCAGTCTACACAATTTTGAATGTGGTGGAAGAAGGTGTTGTCAATGATATTAGCTGAAAGGGGGCAGATAAACAAAGAGGGATCTAAAATGACTTGATCTTCATTGTTGTGACTACCATTATCATGATCCAGTCATCATGATAATGTGTCAGGTTGACCAGCTTTTGAACCAGCAACATGTTTGATCTGAAAATCAAAGCAAGTTAGATATAAGGCCCAATGAGCTTGTTGTCTTGATAATTTCTGAGTGTCCTTGAATACTTCTAGATTTTTATGATCAGAGAGAATGGTGATACAATGAGGAGCACCTTCAAGGTATTGTCACCATTCTTCAAGTGATTTGATGATGGCTAGTAATTCTCTGTCATAAATATCATAGTTATGTTCAGCTTCAGAAAAGGATTTTGACATAAATGCTACAAGATGCCATAAGCCATCCTCTCCTTTTTGGGACAAAACTGCCCCACATGCACATTTTGATGCATTGCATTCCAATTGAAATGGTTTGGTCACATCAGGAGAGATGAGAATCAGAGAAGAGAGAAACTTGGCCTTTAAAAGGTCAAAGGCATCTTGTTGGGGTTGATTCCAATGCCATTTGTTATCCTTTTTGGTAAGGTCATGCAACAATTGAGTAAGATGTGAAAAATTGTGAATAAAACATCAATAAAATCCTGCAAAGCCTAAAAAGGCATGTACTTCCTTGAGTTTGGTAGGAATAGGCCAATCTTGGATCCCTTGCAATTTGACTGGATCCATAGTGGTTTGACCTGCTGAGATGATAAGTCCAAGATACTCAACTTGTTCTTCTTTGAATTTGCATTTTTCTGGTTTGAGGTAGAGGGAGTGGTCAGCAAGTCATTGTAAAACAAGTTTGGTTAGTTGGTGATGTTCCTCTATTGTCACTGTGGCAATTAGAATACCATCCATATAAATGAAAACTTTTCCTGTGTCCAAAAGGTCACAAAAAACAGAGTTCATCATCATTTGGAAGGTTGCAGGGGAATTCATGAGTCCAAAAAACATAACAAGAGGTTCAAACATTTCTCTATTAGTCTTGAAGGCCACCTTCCATCTGTCTCCCTTTTTGATTCAGACATTGTTATATCCCCACCTAACATCAAATATTTAGCATGTTTCAGCTTGTCAACAATGTCAGAAATCAAAGGGAGAGGATATTGATTCTTGATGGTAAGGCTATTCAATTGACAGTAATCTTACACAGGTTGCAGTTTACCATCTTTCTTCTTGATAAAAAAGAAAGGTGACACAAAAGGGGATTTTGAATCTTGAATATAACCTTGAGCAGTCATATCCTTGATGAATTCATTGAGTGCAATCTGTTCAGAAGGATTCAAAGGGTAAATTTTACAATTATCTTCAGGAATAGCATCAGGTTTGAGATCAATAGCATGATCCCAGTTGCATAAAGGAGGGAATGAGACACTTCTTCTGAAAATACTTTGTGGAGTTCTTTGTAGCAATCTGGTATTTCCACTGCCTTTGGGGCAATGGCCATGGCAAGTTCAGTAGCTTGAGTTGTTCATTGTATGTTTTCTTCATCAGGTAATCCCATAAAAACATCATCTCCTTCTTCCAGTGGTAATCCCACATTGAATTTAACCTTCTTTATCAATAGTGGTCTTCTTGATCCAGCACAGCACAAAGCTGGTTGACATCATGTGAAAGAAAGTTTTGATGTAACCCAATTGATCTCAGGGTTGTGTTTCTGAAGCCAAGGATATCCTAAAATGATATTATCCAATCCAAGATCAATGATAAAGAATTTTACATCTTCTTCATGATTTTGAATTTCCATTTTAAGAATAGCCTCATGCATAACTTGTCCAAGTTTGTTTTCAGTATTGTCCACATTTATAACTATTTGGGGACATGAAAGGGGGATCATGGGAATTTGAAGTTTGGCAATGAGTGAATGATTGATGAAATTGTTGATAGCTCCACTGTTGACCAATGCTTTTTGGCTTTTGAGTCTACAACTTTTTTGATAATTATTAATCTGAACTTAAAGGGCTGAAGATGAAGTTGCAGAGCATAATGAATCATTTGGGTACAATATTGTTGTTCAAAGACATGTAGAAATCTCCAAACTTCCTAAAAATCCTCCAACATGACAGATAAAGTGACCCTTCCTCCTTGTGGTAGTGCATGGATAGTCTTGGAAACCCTCCTAATGGCTGCTTCATCATAAGTAGGGGGTACAACCTGTTCTTCTTCTTCCTCATCTACTACATTGGAGACACGAGCGTGTGTATGGTTGATGATGAGAGGGGGTGCATACAAGATGCTAGGAATGAGGACTGAAAGGGGGGGAGTGGAAGAAGAAGCTCCTTCTTCTACTACACATACATGTGGGGTTGTGGTCTTCATTGGACATTGACTAGCCATGTGGTCTGCCTGTCTACATGTGAAGCACTTTCCTTCTCTTCACAGCTTCTCTCTTTCTGCATCCATTAGTTTCTTCAGCATATGGTGGGGCCCTGGTATTTGACAGTGTCAATCAACATCCATAGCATTAGGATCTTGTCATGGTCAGCTGGTGGTAGTGAAAGAAGAAAATGGCATATGAGTCCTTTTTTGTACCTTCCACATGCACCACTGAGTATCCATGATAGTAGCCCTCTCCATCCAGGCTGCAAACATCTTGGGTACTTTGGAGTTGTAGATGCAATCAACAAGACCTGAGTTAAGTCCCTGTTCATAATAGTCAAGTTTGGTTCAGTTATTGGGAATGGCTGCTTCATGGATAAGAGCTAAAAATGCTGAATTATACTCTTATATGGTTTGAGTCCCTTGTTTGAGTTGGTGAAGGACCAAGTACGCCTGTTGTACTTTATGGGGATCTTTGAACTTGGCTTTCAAATTGATTACAAAGTCTTCAGAGGATGGATATGTAGTGCCCATCAAGTGCTCCATGGTGTAGTGATCATTGTATGCTTGAGCAGTACCCTTCATCATAAAGGACAAAACAAACAGGATTTTCTGGGTGTCAGATGCATGGAGGTCTGTATATGCAATGAGATATTTCATGCAGGATAAGAAGAAACTTTGAAAAATTTTCTTGTTTCCATCGAATTCAGTTGGCTTGTTGATTTTCAAAAATTGCATTTTCATTGAAGTAGAGGTCATGGTGACATCTTCAACTTCCAGTTCCAGCCATGGGAAAAGTTCTTCAGGTGCAGAGAATGGGATAGGTAGGAGGGATGCAGGGGCCATTCCAGGGGTAGTCATAATACCACCAGGAAGTGGGATATCAGTCTGGGTGTGAGTTGAGGGGTTGAGAATATATGCTCTTACACTAGCAACTGAGATGTCAGGGTCCTCTGATCCTGAATTGTCCAGGTAGGTGTTGGTTCCAGTTATCCTCCACATGTGAAGGCCTTGATATTCGACAGGATGGCCATCATAGACAACCTTGTTGTTCCTCCAAAGATGGAAGCAAGGGGGTAAGGGGTTTGGGTATGGAGGAGCCAGGGTTAGTTTGAGTTGGAGTAAAAGATCTCAACCTAATGTTAGGGTTTAGCATGCATGAGCAGCCAAACACCTATATAAAAGGTTACTAGGACCTCTGAGGCAAACACAAAGCAATAGACTGCAATTGCTACAAGTGACAAGAACAAGATATAATGAAAGGAGGTTGAGATGCTCTTCTCCTATGTATAGTAAGTCTTTCTTATAGTATTCATATCTGCTGCAGTTATGACAAATGAAACAGTGATGGGCATAATGAGGGGTGTTACAGCCCCTTGTCAACTCCACTGCAGTGTGCAAGTGGAGTGAAGTAATCAAGAAAGGGGAAGGATAAAAATGACATATCAGTATGTAGTTCTGAATCTTGACAACTAGTTAGATGCCAGCAATCCATGATTACAGTCAAGGCCAGAGGATGGTGTGTGGGAGAAGTAAGATCCCCCTCTGAGCAGCTGCTGGTGAAGACATTGCAGAAACAATGAGCAGAGAGCAAAATGAAACTGGTATATCAAATATCATTCTTCCTTGACTTTTAAAATGGGCAGATATTTGATACACACCCAGTCACCTTTTTTACTCCACCCCTTTTTGTGCTGCAAATCTGATATTCCCCTTAGCATGGGATGTCAACTTCTGACAACCTCATTTTTAGCTGGACCCCAGCCCCCTGCAGGGATTCTGATGCCAATGCCCACTATGTTGCAATCCTTTTCCACTCGCTTACCATTTTCCAATCCAGTATTTATTTGCACCTCCATGTGCAACACCACACCCCACTCAAGACCTTTCTATCCTCTGCCAAGTCTTCATCTTTAATACCAGACAGCTGAAGTGCACCACAATTTCTTCCACAATGCCTCCCTCTAATCACCATGCTGCTGGAAGTGCACTTGCATGCAGAACACTCAAAGAGGGAGACAATGAGATCGGATGAAGGCCACTAAACAAGACAATGGTCTGTATAGCAGCAATGAAGACAGCAGTATGGAAATCTGAAGTGCAGAGGACAAAAAGGGGAAAAACAGAACAAGGTGGGACTGGTGTCTAGAGTCATCAACTTGGTCTTTAAGTACTGTTCAGTGAATGCTTGGAATGCATGAGGTGGGTGTGTGCACAGGATATGGGAGATAACAGATATGATTGTGAATGTCATTGCAAATACATAGGAGATAGCTAATAGCCATAGAGTCAGAGGCAGGCACATCCTGCAGCAGAGAGTAGAGAGTTGCAAGCACCATAGGTGATGCAACATGGTTTAAGTATGCTGCAGGGAAGGTGTGAGAGAGTATATGAGTGGGATTATGAAAGTACTCACTCAGATGGAATGTCAGATGTCTGAGGAGTATGTATGTAGTGTACACATGTTATATACTGTGTGATGATAGAGTTATGGTGGAGAGTGAAGTGTATAAGTACAAGGACTACCTAATGAGGTGTGACACACATCATATGGGGTATGTGGTGGAGTGTGAGTCCTTGGAGATGTGGTAAGTTGTTTGTAAGTGATTTGTGGTGCAAAGGGATATTGTGGGAAGTCAAATGAAAATGTATGTGCATGTACTAATCTAACAGTCCCCCTCATTTGACAAACCACCTTCAACAAGTCTGATGGTGGCACATTGAGGCTTGAAAGCAACACATGACAGTGGCTTGGTGAGGGCATCAGTGATGATCAAGGTGGATGGAAGGCAGGCCAAAGCAACATCACCATGGGCAACACTGTCCTAGATGTGATGATCCTTGGTATCCACATGCTTAGTCCCCTTGCCAATGATGGGGTTGTGTGCCAGGTCAATGGACCCCTTGTTATCGCCATAGATAACAAGGGGTTTGGTGAGTGGATGCCTGAGTTTGTGTGTGAGGAAACAGTACCATGTAGCTTGTGTGACTGCCTGTGATAGTGTGACATATTCAGCCTCAGTGGAAGACAAGGCAACGACATGCTGTCACCAGGACATCCAAGAGATTGCTCCCCCACATAGGAAGAAAACATACATGCCTGTGGAGTGTCAGTTGTCAAGGGATGTGCCCCAGTCAGAATCAGAGTGTGTGGTGATGTCAGTATCACCAGTGCCCTGGTAAAGGATGTGTAGCATTGAGGTCCCAGTGAGATATCATAAGATGTGCTTGGTGGCTGTCATGTTTTCTGGTGCAGGATTGGAAGCATAGTGTGCTAGTGTGTTGGCAGCATAGGTGATGTCTGGGCATGACACAACTGTGGCATACATGAGGCTTCCAATGACCTGTTGGTAGAGCAACCTTGACGATGCACTGGCAATCCCTGCAAAAGATCACAAGGCAAGAGAAGGAGGAAATGGTGTGGAAACTGAGTTGCAGTCAGCAAGCCCAAAGTGATGAACAATACTTGAAATGTAGTGCGATTGACACAAGGATATTATCTTATGGGTCCAATCATGTAAGACCTCAAGGCCCAGATATGTCATTGTTTCTCCTAGGTCAGTCATGTCAAATGCTTTTGACAGTGTGTGCTTGAGTGCAAGGACTTCATCCAGATTACTTCTGAATATTGTAATGTCATCCATGTAGAGCACTAGGCACAAGAAATGGCCCCCTCTGCCATGAATGTACAGGCCACTGTCAGAGGATATGTGGACAAGGCTCAAGCTGTTGAGGGACACATCCATGTTGCTAAGAGCAGCCTATTGGATGGTCTTAGGGAAGGTATGTAATAATACCCCTGGTAATGAGGTAATGAATATGTGTTTGATAAGTGTAGTAGATGTTCCTGATGACAATGAAGAGTGGGATCAATGAGATAGTGATGAGGATAATTCCACCAATGACTATGTGAGGATCCAGAGTGAGAGTTTAGGATGTCTTAGTGACACTTAGAGTTACTTAGAGATCTTAGACTTAGTTCTTGAGAGGATGAGGTGAGGTTGTAGTGAGCTTAGGTCAAGCACAGGATAGGAGAATCCCTAGATTGCAAAGTTGACAAGACTGGGGTTTAAGACTGCCAGTCTTTCAACTACTTATACAAAACCAGTCCTAAGTATACTAAGGTTGTGCAGTAATGTGCAGTAAGTCATGTCCATTTGTGTAAGTAGTGTGGCTCAGCCACAAGCACAAAATGAACATGAGATAAACAGAGATAAATAAGAGTAAAAAAAGAGAGTCCTTGCTAATTGTATAGTAATAGTCCTTAGCAAGTAAATGTTATAATAAATAAAACAAGATAAAGAAAAAGATAAGTCTAATATAGTACTTGGAGCTAAGCTCACACTCAAGTATGTAAATACTTAAGTACTATATTAGAAAAAGGAAAGATATGTCCTTACTAAGTAAAGTGGAGCTAAGCTCACACTTGTAGTGATAATACTACACTTTACTAGTAAGTAAGATAAAAGAAAAGAAAGAAATAAGAGGAAAAGAAAACCATTACAAGGTGCCAAAGCAAGTGCCTTGTAACACGTTTTGGCATTCCACTGCCATGCAGCTTGCTTCAGCCCATAGATCAATCTGTGAAGGCAGCATACTTTGTCCACTAGCTCAGGTATCTCGAAGCCACTGGGCTGTTGCATGTACAGTTCTTCATCTATGTCACCATTCAGAAATGTGCTCTTAACATCCATGGAGTGAATGTGCCAGTTGTGGGCAGTGGCAAGGGTGAACAAGAGGTGTAGAGACTCAAAACATGCAACTGGCAAAAATACTTCATTGTAGTCCACACTGTGTACCTGCTTTAACCCTTTTGCTACAAGTCTTGCATGGTGGCATCCATCGTTTTTTAGCTTGAAGACCCATTTGTTGGGTATTGCTGTACACCCAGCCAGCAAGTCCTTGAGTGTCCAAGTGCCCATGCTCTCAAGCATGTTGAGCTCATGCTTGCACACTGCTTCACATTCACATTCAGATATGTTGGGTGATGCACAAGCTTTGCACAAAGTGAGTGGGTCACTGGATGATGCAGCCATAGCAAGCAGGGCAGATAGCAAGGGAGTGGGGCTTGGAGAGACAAATCCATAGTTTTTGTCTTCTGATGAGTCTTGCAGCACATCAGCATAAGTGCAAATGCTGTACACACTATCACCATAGTGCGTGGGGCACTGTGTGACACACCTGGACCACTGTGGTGGTGGAATCATTGTGGCAGGACCTGCAGGTATGGGGGTGCTAGCTGGTGAGGATGGTGGCAGCATTGGGGTAACCAGACTCAGTGCTGAATAGATGGGTTCTGTCTCACCTGACAGAGCAACTCAGCACACACAACCATGACCAGTATCAGCATCGTATCTGGTGCAGGGAATGACAATGGCTGGCACATGGTCTGAGAAGTGGGTTGCACATGTCTGCATGGGTATAGGAGGTGCAATGGATGGTGGGGTAACAGGCAGTGCAGGACCATGCATGCACAGAGGTGATGTGGGCATCATGGTTGGCATTGGTGGCAGAGTGGGAGTGGGGATGGTGGCAGTTGGCATTTCTGTCACCAGTGAGGATGTGTCATGAGGTGTGGGAGCTGTTAAAGGTGCAACCAATGTGTCATTATCTGCATCACTGTCCAAGTCATGGTGTGATGAGTTGCTTGAGCTTGAGGGTGGTGGTAAAATCAATGCTGGCTGGGTGGCAATTACAGGAATAAGTTGTGGTCAGAGTGGGAAGATTGACTCATCAAAGACTGCATCACAAGAGATGATGGCTGGGTGTGCTGCATAATCCCAAAATCACCAAGCCTTAGTTGCAGGTTTGTAGCCAATAAATACCATCTGTTTGGCATGGGGTTCAAGTTTTGTGCATCACTCAGCAGGGGTCCTGACATATGCAAGACACCTGAAAGCATGGAAGTATGAAATGTCTGGGATGGTGTTAGTCCACAGGAATGAGGGGTAACCCACTGCCATGCATGTTGTGGGGTGTGATTGTATACATGTACTGCAGTCTGGAGCACATATTCCCAAAAGCCTTCACTCATGTTTGCATTGTGCATGAGGGAGAGCATGAAACTGATTATTGTTGAAATGTCTTATATGTACTACACTCTCATTCAACTTCACTCCACCAAAATACACATAACATACTTAACATATTACACCTCACCTTCTAACTCCTCAGACTACTCACTCCACTTCATACTCCATGTGACATGTGTCACACCTCATGAGGTAGTCCTTGTTCTTACATGCTTCATTCTCTGCTATAACTCTATCACAATACAGTATATAACATGGGCACACTACATACATATTCATATTCCTCAGATGTCTTACACCCAGTCTGAGTGAGTACCTCTTTCATCCCACTCCTATACTATCTCACACTAAACCTGCAGCATACTTGAACCACATCACCGCACCTTACTGTGCTGGTGATCACTTACACTCTGCTGCAGGATCATGTGTCTGCCACTTACCCTCTGGCTGCTAGCTGTCTCCTATATATTTGCAATGACATTCACCATTATAGCAGTTGTCTCCCATGTCCTGCATGCACAAGTTATGGGCCCTGCCCAGCACATGGGAGCCAATGCCACTTGCATGCTAGCTTACATCATCATTGCGATCACTGCCATCTCACTCATCACCACCACAAATGCCACACCTCTCCCGAAAACCAACATTCTGCCACTCAACAGTTCCAACAATTACAAAATGTGGTCAACTCTAGTCAAACATGTGTTAATCATCATAGGTGCATGGAAAGTCCTCACAACTAATAAACCCACACCACAGTACCAAAAAATCACAGACACAGAAACCTCAGCAAGCAGTGAGGTAAAAACCACCATATGCTTTGACAAAACTGATATCATCAATGAGGAGGAAAGAAACAAGTGGGACAAAGATGACAACCTCACAACAGCATACATAGGTCTGTATGTCAGTACAGCTCACACTCACCTAGTCTCTGATACCAACACTGCCTCATGCAACTGGTCCATCTTAAAAAATGAATATGGAACACCGGGTGCAGTCACAACATTTGTGAAGTTACAAGAGATTCAGACCTTTAAATTCAGCACCCACACATCTTTCCAAAGTCAAATCAACACTCTAAAGCTTGCACGAATACAACTAGCAGACTGTGGAAGAATGCTGAGTGACAACAACTTCACCATTATCATGCTGATTGCATTACCAGAATCATGGTCCAATGTGGTGTCAGTGTTTATAGCTAGCAATGACTCTCTTAATGGCGTAACCCCAGAAGATGTACACGCACATATCATTGATGAAGCCAATCGCCTCACCAGAACATCAGGATCCATACTCTCAGTTGCACAGCACGTGACCTTCTTGACAGCTTTGACCTCCTTGGCCACTGCTCCACTTACTTCCTCTGGTTTCACATCTTGCAGGAAACCAAAACTCAACCAATACACCTGCATGAAGTGCAGCCCTGGTGGTCATAGTGACGAGTTTTGCTGGATATTACACCCAGAAAAGAAGAGGGAAAAGGGGCACAATGCTAAGTCTAATACTACTACAATTGCTGCAGCTGTTGTTACTCCTACACCACCTGTACAAATACCCAATTTACCTGCAGGGTTGAATGTTATGGGGGCTGCCTCCCACACTTTGTTCTACTTTGACACACAACATTCCTGGATGATGGATAGTGGCACAACTGACCACATCAGTCCACACCCACAAGATTTCGTACCTGGGTCTGTCATGCCAGCAAATGGACACATATGGCTTGGAAACAACTCCACAATCCCATACCTCAGAATTGGGACCATAGAAGGATCCACTATCATACATGAATGAACACAGGCCATCACCCTACAACATGTCTTGTATGCCCCTGATGCCAGAGGACATTTTCTGTCAATTCCACAACTCATGGACAAAAGATTATGGGTCATGTACAAAGAGTCCCTCTGCACCATCTTAAACCAATCAAATGTTGTCCTAGGCACCAGCACAAAACAAAATGGCACATATTGGCTTGACATTGACATTACTTCCTTGTCACACCTTGCCTCACTCTCCACCATCAAGCCTTCATACACCATCTGGCATAACCATCTCACACATGCACCCTACAACATTATACACAAATTACACAATGAAGAAAATGTCCACAGATTCAATATCAGTAGCAGGGACCTACTGGACACAAACCCCTGTGCAGGATGTGCAGCTAGAAAACTTGCTCATTGCCCCTTCCACCAGTCTTCCAAACATGCAGATCACCCACTGGATCTGGTACATAGTGACCTCGTTGGCCCTATGAACATGCAATCAATCCAAGGTTCATTGTACTTTGTGTCTTTCATTGACAATTACTCCAGTGTGGCCATCACATACCTGCTCAAGACAAAAAATGGCCTCACTCATGCCCTCACCACCTTCATCACATGGGCTCAAACACACACTGAGTGCAAAATCAGGACTTTTTGTAGCGACTGTGGTGGTAAATACATGAATTCCAAAGTACAAAGCATCCTGGAGGGCAACAGAACAACACACCACCTTATGGCACCCTACTCACCAGCACAAAATGGGTGCACTGAGAGATGGAACTGCACTATCATCAACACGAGCTTATCCCTCCTACATAATGCTCATGTATCTGCTGGCTTTTGGGAGTACACTCTCCAGACTGCAATTCACATGTACAACAGTGTGAGAACAGGCATGAGCAGGCCAAAGAAGTGATGAGAATGGACAAGGTTGATTGCAGCAGCTGGGGGAGAATAGACAATGACAGGGGGAAGAGACAGAGGGTGCCAGACATGAGAGTGCAGACTATATTGGAGATGCTCTCCATAGTTTTGAAAGACTTAAAAGAAAGAAGACAAGATGACAGGGAAAGAGTAGATATGGAGACGAAACTATAGAGTTGTAGCTCCACTCCAAAGATTGAGACAAAGGGGACTGCCTAACACAGTAAGGGAAAAGACATGGCCTAATGTAGACATGGGAATTAGGCCAGAAGATGTAGACAAGACAAGACAAGACAAGATGGAATAGGGTGAGGGAAATGCCAGGTAATGTATAAGACAGACATAAGTGTAGATCTGAATGATGAAGATAGGAAAGATGAGATGTAAATGATGTAGATAAGATATGTTAGAGGATAGAGCATAGATAAGGGGATGTAGAAAGATAGAGGAACTGCTCAGCAGTGACAAAATCCAACAAACAGAACCCTGCAGTGTGGTCATGACTGGATCACCCCCCAACAACTCTGGGACAATGGCCACAGTCCTGATGTCTCATACCTCTGCACCTTTGGTTGCCTGGCTTATGTCAGAACCCCTTTGGAATGTTGCATGAAGCTGGAACCTCACACAGAACCCATGGTGTTTATCAGATACAAAACGAAATCTCAGGCCTGGCGTTTCTGGAGCTGCACAACACACTGTGTTGTCATGTCCTGCAATGCAGTATTTGATGAACTGAGCTTTCCACTCCACCCACAGCCTTTTCCCACCAGTCCAGAACCACCACTAACACTCTTACAACCTCACCCAGCTGTGCACGCAGGTATGAGCAGGCAACTAACAGTGTGGTTGTCATTGTGGTGAGTATGGCAACTGCAGTAGTAAGAGTAGTCATGGGCATAGTAGATGCCATGATGCAATAGTGTGAGAGGTCAGACAACATGTAAGACATCTGAGTAAGATACTAACCTGCA
>QLPN01007705.1:0-25615 GCA_003314395.1 Albatrellus ellisii
GATCAGGACCCTTGTAGATGTACTTGTTGTTGCAATGTGTGTCATGTGCAATTGTGTGGCTGCACCACACAGACCTCTTGTGGGACTCAGGGACAATATGGATGGACCCATTACTTACAGAAGATTTCCTTTACATGTTTTCTTTTCCCTCAGTCTTCTACAAAGAGACTGAGGTCAGTACTCATGCTCTACACCATTCATCTTATATGTTTTCTAACTATCTCCACCTGTAGAATATTATTTTGCTTCTTTCCACAGGTACAGTACTATAATGATCCCAAGTCAGTCTTCTATGAAGAGACTGAGAATATTATTTCTCTTCTTTCCACAGTTGGCTGCACTCTTTCCAAGCAACCTCCTTCTATAGATTATGAGACCTGAGGTTTATCAAAACTGAGCAAGCACCACCTTCAAGACAAACTCACACACCCACACTTCACATGCCATGTCAGCAGCAGCCTCAACAAGCAAGAATCCTGCACCAGCAACTGGATGTGCTGCCATGGCAAGCTCAAATGCAAAAGCTTCAAGCAAGCTCTGCAATATACATTTCCTCACAGAAAACAGTGAAAATTTCACCTTCTGGAAAGTTCATGTCAAAATGGTTCTTCAAGTGTGTGGACTATGGCCTATCATCAGCAGCTCTCATAAGGCCCCCGACAACACATTGCCTGACTATGATGACTGGGTCAACCATGACCACAACATACATGTGCAAATTGCATTGATGCTCAGTGATGAGCCTCTCAACACTATGTTATATGCAACAACCTCAAAAGATGCTTGGGAGAAGCCAATGACACAATATGAAGGGAAAATGGAGCAGAAGATTGCTTACTTGATTAGTGAGCTGTTCCACAGCACTCTATCTGATGATGCCCCCCTTGAACCACAGATAAATGCAATGGTGCACACTGCACACACTCTCTCCTTGCTTGGGCAGCAACTTGATGAAAAACTCATTGTTGCTGCCATCATCATCTTGCTACCTCCATCCTGTGACACACTCAAAACAATCCTCACCACCATGAAGGCAACTGATCTCAACATTGAGAATGTTTTCTCTCAGGTCACACTGGAGGAGCAATGCCAAACTTGTGCCACAGATTCCACAGGTGCATTTGCAGCTCACTTCAGAGGCAAAGGTAAAGGCAAAGGACCTGCAATGTCAGATGAAGAGTGACAGGCCAAGCACAAGGTGAAAGGGTTTTGTATGCACTGCAAAATCCAGTCACAAAGTTGAAGACTGTTGCAAGCTCAAAGCTGAAAGGGTGCCACAATGGCACACATTGCCACCAACAGCACAGTGCAACCACCTCACAGCTTGCTGGCTCATCAACTCAGGTGCCAGTCACCACATGAGCTCCAATTTTGACTGGTTCTATCTCTACCATCCATTCACTATGCCACACAAAGTCTAGCTAGGTGATAACAGCTACATTCTAGCTGAGGGTGCTGCCAACATCCACATGAGGATGCATACCAACAAGAAATGGAACCAGACTATCCTGCAGGATGTATTATATGTCCCAAAGCTCCACAGAAATCTCCTATTGGTCTCCACACTCACACAATGTGGTGCATGTTAGAATGTGCAATTGCCAAAATAGTGACTTGGCTTGGGTTCAAACCAAGGACCTCCTTTACTCCAGGTGGGTGTTCTAATCACTTAGCTACCATGCCTTGTTTAAGTGAAGTGCTAATAGTATGATGTGGAGCTGTCATGACTACTGTAGAATTGGAACTCTGCTACAAAAGTATTGTAGCTCTGTTATGAAGTGTAGTAGCATATGTACAGGGTCAGGCATTTGACCTTACCTCCAACAGTGCACATGTCCAATTCAACAGGGATATGTGCAAGATCCTCAACAAGGATAACTGTGAGGCTGACACTGTGTTGAAGCCAAACAACTAAAGAATGCCAAAAACAAAAGGACAATTGCACTTGGACTAGCAGATATCCCTATAATCAGTAAAGTAAGACATAAAAGAGACTAGAAGCTACTGCACCTAGTGGATATCCCAGATGATCAGAACCGGGGATAAAATGCTAAGTGAGCTACTGTATATATAGTATCCTGAAGAGTGCACAGACCATGCAGTACAGTATAGGGCCAGAGAATGAGAAAGTAAAGTAATGATGTCATATCTAATAATAGAAAGGATGCATCAGTGCTGACTGAGGCTCCACAGCAGCTGTGGGAGTGATTGGTGATACTCTGCAGCAAGTGTGAGAAGGATTGGTGAGCATCCACAGTAATGATGAGAAAACAAGTCATAACTAAATATAGAATTGGCCAATCAGAGATCAGATGACTGGCATGTCATCAGCCAATAAAGATGAACAAAAGGAATGTAAGGCTGTGGGAATCACTTTGGTAGATCAGGAGCAATTGTAATATCTATGATGGTAAAGGCATATGAAAGATAGGAAAAATGAAGAGAAAATAATAGTGGCCTGACAATAATGCACTAATATGCACTGGCCACCTTGAGGATAACCCCTATACCCCCAACACATGCACACATGCCCCCAACATTGTGCAAATTGTGCATGTCATATCATTCCTGTCTGAAGGTGTCAACATCTCCAACAATCCCTCCACCTTCATTAAATGCATCAGCACAGCTACTGCTGACATATGGACCTGGCATTGCTGCCTAGGTCACATCAGTATAGACTCTGTCCTGTGCATGGTCTGCAACAGTATGGTCAAGGGCTTGGCCATCACTGGTGACATAACCCACAACACTCTCAGGATATGTGAGCCTTGCATCAAGGGCAAGCATGTATGATACAATGTCGCAAAATCAACACAGATGTGTGCCAACACAATGCTTGGCTGCATCTTTTCAGATCTGTGCAGGCACATGCAAGTGCACTCTTGTGAAGGGTATGACCACTTCATGACATTTATTGACAAGAAATCATGCAAGGTCTTTGTCTGCAGCCTCAAACACAAAAATGATCTGCATGAATGTCTCAGACTTTGTTGCACACACTGAAGTTGAGACTGGTGCAAAACTGAAGGCACTCCATTCAGATGGTGGAGGCAAATATACAGGTGAGTGCATGCAGAAGTTCCTGCAGGCATGTGGCATTAAAATTAAACATAAAATGACAACTGCTGACATGCCACAACACAATGGTGTCACTGAACACATGAATTGCACACTCATGGAGACTGTGCACACACACTGCTCACTGATGCTAACCTCCCACATTCTTACTGGTACAATGCCATCAAATATGCTGCTTATTTGCACAACATAGTGCTGACATGTGCACCTGAAGATGATCTCATGCCAGAAGAATCCTGGAGTGGCAACAAGCCCAATGTCACCCTTGTTTGCATCTTTGGTTGCAAAGCATTCATCCACATTCTGGACAAGTACTGACACAAACTCAACATGAAGTTGCTGCTTTGCACCTTCATTGGCTATGCATGCAATTGCCATGCCTACTGCCTGGTCCACCACCTGAGTGGGTGTATCATCAAATTGCATGATGTGATCTTCAATGAAGGGGGCCCCACAAAACACTATGAGTGGATCATCTTTGATCCTGATGCAGATGACTCAAAGTCCCATGGTGCAATACTCATATGAGTGACCTGCCAGTTTCTCCTGTCAAAGCTCCTCCCCTGACTGCAACCCCAACAGCAACCACTTTCACACCCAACACAATACAACCTACAGTGCCCATGGCTCCTATGCCTACACCCATGGTGACAAGTCAACCCTCACACAGCAAACATGCACCTATTCACAATGATGACAAACACTACAATGTCTCATCATACACTCAAAAGCCAAAGGGTGCAAATGTGACCACTGGCATGCAGCCACCTGCAGAAGATACACCACCACTCAATGCTAAGAGCAGCCTATTGGACAGTCTTAGGGAGGGTCTGTAATGATACTCCTGTTAACAAGGTAGTGGGTATGTGCTTGGATAGCATAATAGAAGTTCCTAATGACAAAGTAGAGTGGAATTAACGAGATAGTGATGAGGATGATTCCACCAATGACTATGCAAGGATTCAGGGTGACGAGTGTTGGATATCTCAGCAACACTTAGAGTGGCTTTAGAGATCTTAGACTTCGTTCTTAGAGGAATAGAGTGAGTTTGGTAGCAAGCTTAGGTCAAGCACAGTATAGGAGAATCCCTAGATTGTGAAGTTGACAAGACTGGGGTTTAAGACCACCAGTCTTTCAACTACTTATACAAAACCGGAGATCTAAACATAGTAAAGTTGTGCAGTAATGTGCAGTAAGTAAATGAACATTGCACAGCAATGCACAGTAAGTATGTGTCCATGTGATATAAGTGGCTCAGCCACAAGCACATGAATGAATGAGAAATAAGCAAAGGTAAATAAGGGTGAGAAAGAGGAGTCCTTGCTAATTGTATAATGATAGTCCTTAGCAAGTAAATGTAAATAAAGAAAGAAAGATAAAAAAGGAAAGGATAAGTCTTTTATAGTACTTGGAGCTAAGCTCATGCTTAAGTATGTAAATACTTAAGTACTATAAAGAGAAAAGAAATGAGTCCTTACTATAAGTAGGAGCTAAGCTCACTGCTGTAGTTAATACTACACTTTTAGTAAGTAAAATATAAGAAGAGAAAAAGAAAAAAGAAAAAGAAACCCATTACAAGGTGCCAAAGCAAGTGCCTCATAACACTCAATAGCAGTGAATGTGCACAAGCCACAACAATCACATCTGAAAGTGATCCACTCACTTATGAAGAAGCAATGTTGTGCCCTGACACAGCAGAATGGCTTGCAGCATGCAAAGAGGAACTGCAGAGCTTCCAATGCATGGAAGTCTATGCAGAAATTGACCGACTGTGCAATTGCAAAATTGTCAGCAGCAAGTGGGT
Organism: Albatrellus ellisii; assembly: GCA_003314395.1. Lineage (NCBI taxonomy): Eukaryota > Fungi > Basidiomycota > Agaricomycetes > Russulales > Albatrellaceae > Albatrellus > Albatrellus ellisii. Next base: position 4,886 of record QLPN01007705.1, read on the forward strand.
ATTCCACATCAAAAGGTGACTGACCAGCAAAATACAGAAGCACAAAGCACACCTAGTCACAAAAGGCTTCACCCAAGTTGAAGGCATTGATCTTGATGAAACATTCACACCCATCATGAAATTCTCATCACTTCACACAATCCTTGCCATCACCACGAAACATGACTTCGAAGTTCACCAGATGGACATGAAAGCAGCTTACCTCAACAGCATGCTCAAAGAAGAAATCTATCTCAAGCCACCCACTGGTTTCAAACCCTCAGTGGGTAATGTCTGGTGCCTTGGAAGATCCATTTATGGCATGCACCAAGGTGGACAAGTCTGGTATGAGCACATCGAGAAGGAATTTGAAGTGCTAGGTTATATATGCTCTAATGCTGACCACTCTGCTTTTCTAAAACACAACACATCCAGCAAGCTCATATGCATTGTCACAATTTATGTTGACAATATTGTACTCACATCACACAGTATCAACAAAATAAAAAATGTGAAGGCAGCACTCAAACATTCCTTCAACATGACCAACCTCAGTGAAATTGGCTGGATTCTTGGCATGCAGGTCACACAGGATCAACAACACAAAACCATCATTCTCTCCCAGGAGAAACATATTGACAATGTTCTTCACAGATATGGTCATTATGATGTGCACCCCATGGTCACCCCATTGCTCCAAAATGAGCAACTCAGAAGCTCAATGCCCCAGAGATGACAGCAGATGTTCACAGGTACCAGAGTGCAGCAGGTGCACCCATGTACACAATGTTATGGATGTGACCTGACTTAGTGTACACCATTGGCATACTCAGCCAACATACCACAACACCAGGTGACATGCATTTCCATGCTTTAAATTGTGCCTCCTGGTATCTATGTGCCATGGTGCATCATACACTCCTCTTTGATAGCAACCCTCCTGGTGAGTTAACAGGTTCCATTGATGTTGATTGGGCAGCCAATGTCAATGACAGGCAATCCACACCCAGACCCATCTTCATTCCCCCCAGTGGTATGATCAGCTGGAGCTCCAAAAAGCAAGCCTCAATGGCACTCTCTAGCACAGAAGCCAAATATGTCACAGGTGCACATGCTGCAAAAGAAGTTATCTGGCTTCACACCCTCCTTTCTGAGCTCAGTGAACTCCATGACTCTCCTACAACACTCTGAATTGACAATCAGTCTGCCATTGCCATCACAAAAAATCTGGCCTTTCACACACATACCAAACACATCAATGTACAGTATCATTTCTTACATGAGAAGTATGCTGGTGGGGAACTGGAATTGGAGTATATTCTGACAGGTGAGCAGGTTGCAGATGTGCTGACAAAGGGGTTGGCATGGCAGAACCATGAGCAGTTCTGCTCTTGCATGGGCACCCACTGGTGCACTAGCTGAGTGGGTGTGTTGGAGTTTACAGTGATGTGTGACAGCAAACACACACTGTCATGCATGACTGCAAATGCATGAACATGCAACTGCATGGCTGCACCACACAGACATCTTGCAGGGCTCAGGGACAATATGGATGGACCTGTTACTTACAGAAAATTTCCTTCACATGTTTTCTTTTCTCTCAGTCTTCTACAAAGAGACTGAGGTCAGTACTCACTCTCTACACCATTCATCTTATATGCTTTCTAACTATCTCCAGCTGTAGAATATTATTTCTCTTCTTTCCACAGGGACAGTACCATAATGATCCCAAGTCGGTCTTCTATGAAGAGACTGAGAATATTATTTCTCTTTTTCTACAGTCAGCCATGCTCTTTCCAAGCAACCTCCTTCAATACTTGTGGATGTACTTGACTGAAGCACTGATCTCCACACTGATGTGGCAGCCATCCTTGGCATGCAGGTAGGAATCATATGGGACAACATTGCAGTTGATGAACACATGGACCTTATTCTGAGTAAGATGCTTTGTATTCATTGTCTGGCCTGGCATAGATTCAGTATACATTATCTCCAAAGTGAGTCTCCTGATAACTCTTTTGGATGGCACTTGCTGCAATGCCATTGTTGATTGTTATCCTTCTCCATGAAAGAGGATTTTACATGGTCAGGAGGACAACAGGGACCATGAAGCATGTACTTGGTGACAGTGTCATGGAGCTTTGGATGGATGGCAGGATCAGGGAGCTGTGCTGAGACAATGCTGTCCACATGATTGGCATCACAGGTCATGTATGGGCCTTCAGGAAGATTAGGAGATGCATGTGAGGGAGGCCATGCTTCTGGTACTCTATGGTATAGACACTGCCAGCCAGCTCCTAAAAAATTCTATGCTTGATGCCATGTGGCAAGGCTTACTTCTTCTGGTTGAAGACACAAGCAACAATGTCAGGGCAATCTGCAGCTGTCTGGGATGTGCCATTATCATATTCCAGCAGAGCTACCTGGATTTCAGGCCAGCTGGGGTTTGCAGTCATGGTCAAGAAGATGTCTTGCTTGCACCCATAATGACAAATGGCCATAGAGTCCTGGAAGAGCTGGATCATCATATACCTTGAACTGCCTTGGTGGGTGGAGGGAAGGAAAATGTGCTGGCCCTGCTGTCCAAGATTGACTGGAGCACCATCTTGGTTGCCATTAACTGCACCCTGAAGCCCTTCATACAGATCTACACATGTCTGTCTTTGATGTGTCCTGTGTCAGGATCATCAAGCCTATGGTGGACATCTGTAGCATGAGACCACTGACTCTTGACATATCCCTGCTCTCCTTTGGAGAGGCTTACCAGGAGCTGCCCTGGATCTAGTCCAAGGGATGAGGGAACTCAGACTAAGAAGAGGGGATGAACCAGCTGTAACAAGCTGGGGTCTATTCATCTAGCTACCTATCTGCTTATAGTACTAGAACATGTGCATGGACCAGGCGCAGTACCTAAGGGCAGGTCTACAGTAACTAGATGTGCAGCAAGTGTGTGAGTACTGCTGACAGATGCGCAGCATCTGTGGGAACAACCCCGAGAAGACTGAAACAACAGTAAGTAAGATATCTGACAGGATAAGATAAAAGAGATAAGATGAAGATCTTATCTAATCAGATGATCTAAAGTAAAAGAAAGAAAAGAATAAAATAATGGTAGGGAATAAAGTCAGCGGTAGGAGTCTGACATCCTGATCCAGTACAGGGTGGCCTCTGTGAGGCACACACTGGCTAGTGAAGTCACAAAAGTAATGAGAAGAAGGGAAGAGGATATGAGACAATACACTTAGGATGAATGCACACTAACAAGTGGATATCCCAGATGTATAAAGCTAAAGAATACATGCTACTATATATACTAAAAGGATCAGCACACAGACCATGTGCTGTCACTATAGGGTAGGCATATGTAAATAAGATGTGCAGCATCTGTGAGAAGTATCAGTAAGCAATGCACAGCATTGCATAGCATCAGTAAGCATCTGTGGGAAATGTAGTCATAATTGTATAGTAAGCAGCCTGATGACTAAACTAAATGGATATGAGTCATAAATAATTGTGATAAGATCTACTATTGATCTGATAAGATGAGATGAGATATCTCTAGTAGATCTTATGTGATAAGAACAAAAGAAATCATAAAATGAAATGAAAGATAAGTACATTCTGACAAATACCCCCCTTCATAGGGCAAGATGACTCAATGTGAGCAGTGGAAACTCCTGTAGAACTAAAACCCCTTTGTGTGTCATCCAAGGAATGAATTTCATGAACATCAGCTAGTGATATATGTGTTGACATGGGGTTTGCTCTTCTCTCCAGCACCTGTGCCCCACACTTTACTTACATAAGCATGGTCTGTGTGCTGCATCTTTATGTATATAGACATCAGATTAGGGACACTGATCTTCAGTTGAGTTCTACATCTTCTCCCTTACTGTACTAGCCACTTCACTCATTCTTACTATATTTTGTGCTATGTCAGTATTGTAACATCTTCTTCTAGGCTTTTGCCCCATGTGCTTGCACCCTCTCCCTCTTGCCTCCTTGAATGGAGTGCCTTGGCCTCAGGTAACCACTGCACTGATCATTGCACTTCAACAATATGTTCAAGGATCAATTGAGCAATGCAGTCTTTGATATTGACTAAAAAGTCATTATCTCCAAGATTGACTAAAAGGATTTTTACTGGTCCACAATAATCCAAATTGATAATTCCTGCTCCAATATGAATAGAGTTTTTGACAGCCAGACTGCTGCAAGGAGCAATATGTCCATAGCAGTTGTCTGGTATAGCCAAGGAGATTTGAGTATCAACCAGTTTTTGACCATGTGCAGGGATGTCAATGTCTTCTGCACTGTAAAGATCCAATCCAGTGGCATGCTCTGATCATCAAGTGGGTAGTGTAGCTGATTCTGAAAGTCATTCTATTGGAATAGAACAATGTTGAATCAATCTGATAGCAGTGGGGTATGAGTTGTGGAATTCTTTAACCAGTTTGGGCACATCTTTGGTTATAATGCATGCTGGTTCCCAGGAATTTTCATCTTCTGGGTAATTTTTCCACTTGATAAGATATTGGATTCATCTATGACATTTTCAACTATTCAAGATCTTTTCAACTTCACATTGTCTTCAATGATTGGAGGAGGTGGTCATATGATTTACTCTGGAATGTCATTTGGAGAGAAAGGAAGTAATTTGACAATATGAAAAACAGGATGAATCTTCATAGACTTAGGGAGTGCTAACTCATACACATTGTTTGAAAGCACTTTGGTGATTGAATATGGTCCTAGTATTTTGTGATTCAATTTCCTGGTTGGTCTTCCCATCTGTATATTAGATGTGTCTAACCAGACTTTATCTCCAATATGATATTTTGGGGTTTCTCCTTTGTGAGCATTGTAGTATATCTTCATATCATCAGCTGCTTTCCTTAGTGCTGATTCTGCATCTTCCCTCATCCTTTTTAACCCTTCAACAAATTTTTCTACTAAATCAATAGTGGATGTCTTGCCCAGTTCTCAAATCCCATTCTTGGATTTTGTCCAGAGTTCAACATAAATGGTGAGTATTTGGTTGCAGCATTTACTCTGTTATTGTAACAGAATTTTTGCCATAGGTAACCAATTCATCCAATCAGATTGACAATGATCAATGAAGATTCTGAGATATTGTTCTATCTCATGGTTGATTCTTTCTGTTTGTCCATCTGTTTGTGGAAGATAGGCAGTGGATAAGGCTGTTTTAATGCCTAGCAACCAATTTAACTCTTTCATCATTTATGAAGTGAATTGAGGACCTTGATCTTTTGAGGTAATTCATGATGCTTCCAGATGTTATCTCTGAACAATCTCACTACTCTTTCTGCTGTTACATCAGATGTTGTTGCCATTGTATGAATCATATCCTTGACCATCTGGTAATTGTGTAATAAAATCTGTTGATATGATTTGCCAAAGATTTGATGGTATTTCATTGTGGGTTAATTGTCTTTGTGGTTTCTTTGTTATGGTCTTTGTTCTCTGGCATATGTCACATCCTTTGATATATCTTCCAACATATGCTGCCATTCCTTTCCACTAAAATGTTCTTCACAGTAACTCCAGTGTCCTCCATTGTCCTGGATGTCCTACAATTGGAGTATCATGACATTGCTTGACAACTTCTGCTCTACAACTGTCTGGGATGAGGATTTTGTCTCTGTATGTTAATAATCCTTGTTAATTTTGTCCTCATCCTGCTATAATAGCTGTCTCTGTTTGATTTGAAAAATTCTGGTTTAAGCAATACAACATTTTCATTATCATAATCCACCTCTGCTCATCTTGAGAGGAGATCTGGTTTGGCTGAACTCTTTCCTGGTCTGTGGGAAAGGTGAAAATTGAACCTAGAAAGAAACAGGGACCATTGAGCCTAGCAACAGTTTATATTCTTGGCACTCATAAAGTACTCTAGGTTTTTGTGATCTGTAAGGATCTTGACTAGACTATCTGCTCCTTCCAGATAGTGTTGCCATTGCTTGAGTGTGTGTATGACAGCCAACATCTCTTTGTCATAGATGTCATAATTCCTCTCTGCTGGTGATAACCCTTTGCTGATATATGCCACTGGATGCCACTTCTCATCATCTCTCATCTGTGATAACACTGCTCCTGTAGCATATCCTGAACTGTCTGCTTCTGCAAGATATGGTCTATGGGGTTCAGGAAAGACTAAGACAGGTTTAGAGCATAACACTGTCTTTAAATTTTCAAATGAGTCTTTTTGTTCCTGATCCAAACACCATTTGCAATCTTTTTGTAGAAGGACATTCAGAGGTTTTGCTGAATCAGAAAATCCTCTAATACAGTGGCAATAGAAATTTGTAAAACCTAAAAGGAGTGGACTTCTGTAACAGAGGCTGGTGTGGGCAATTCTGCTATCCCATGAACTTTGGTTGGATCCATCATGATTTTGTCAAAGGATATCTTCAAGCCAAGATAATCTATTTCTGTTTTTTTTTAAGTCACATTTTTCAGGTTTGAGATAGAGTTTGTTGTTGCATAATATTGTAAGGACTTCTTCAACTATGAGATGGTGTTCTTCCAATGTTGCAGTGAAGATAAGGATATTGTCCATGTAGACTACCACATTGCCCCTTGTGATGAGTTTTCTGAATAGATGATTCATCATAGTTTGAAATGTTGCAGGGTTATTGGTAAGTCCAAAGAACATAACAAGTGGTTTGAATAGTCCTTTGTTTGTAATGATGGCAGCCTTCCATTCATCTCCTTATTTGATTCAAACATTGTTGTATCCCCATCTGATATCAAGTTTGGTGAAATATTTAGCCCCTTTGCATTTATCTATCAGTTCTGAGATGAGTGGTAGCAGGTAGGAATTTTTGATAATAATCTCATTGAGGTGTTGATAATCTTGAATAGGACATAATTCACCTGACTTCTTTGTGATAAAAAAGAATGGAGAAGCCATAGGTGATTTGGAAGTTTGTATATGCCCAGATTTCAGATTTTCCTCAATGAATTTCTCCAACTCTTGTTATTCAACAAAGGATAGACCATACACATTTCCCATATGCATCTTTGCATTTAGTTTCAATTCAATTGCATGATCCCATATTCTTTTTGTAGGCATTTTGTCAAAAGATTCTTTGGTAAACACTGATTTGAACCTGTGGTATGCTTTGGGAACAATGTCTTCAAAGGATTTCTTGATCTTTTCTTTTCTGCTTCTATTGCTAGATTTTGGGATATATTTCAAATTGAAGCATCCTTTTCATTATCTCCTATCATAATACAAAGAATGCAATCTCCTTTCTGTACTTCATCATCATCTTCATCCTTCACTTCTACCATCTTTGGTATTTCCCTCTTGATCTTGTCCAACTTCTTCTTCCATATCTTTCTCTCCTCAACTACTTGTAGGTGACACCATCTTGGACATCTAGTAAACAATATAATTCCTGTATTCCAGTCTATTTCTGGATTGTGGATTTTAAGTCAAGTTTCTCCTAAACATTGCCTAGTCCTGTTGCACAAAATGTCATTCTGTCTGTGTGATTTGGACTTTGACTATTAAATCCACTGTGTCTTTGATGGATCCTCATTCATTCTTTGATCTGTCAACATTATAGACTGGTATAAATATTGGAAGTTTCTTGGTTGTTAGATGATCTGTTTTTACAAACTCTTTGTCAACATGACATGTGGTGGCTCCCAAATCTAATAGTGCTTGAATCATTGCTATTTGTCCACTTTCTGGTACTTTTGTCTCAACTTTGATCATGGGTAATTCTGTTTTCATTCCCATGGCTTTCTTTTTCTTGAGAGGGCATACTTTCAGATGTCTCTTTCCTTTCAGTCTGTTTCTCCAATGCAATGTTGTTAAATATTATTTCAACTGGATCACATACATTGGCATGGTCAACAGTGCCATCATCCAGAGTAAGTACTGAAAAATGATTCATGGATAGTCCGGCAACATATACTGGCTGTCTGCTGCAAAACCTGAATTCTTCCTACACTCTCCTTCATTGAATATCACCTTCTTGAAGTCCACTGTGGACATTTGTCATATTTACTTGTGTATCTCCCAGATATTCTTCCTCTGTGGGCAGACATTTGCCCTATGTCCCTCTTTTCTGCAGTTGAAACATATAAGTGGTCTTCTTTGCACAGCATCTACATCCATGGGTACAGTGACATTGCTTGCCTTCTGCAGTGTTGGACTTGTGGGTGTGAAGTTTTATTGATATGATTGATTATAGCATGGGAAAATTTGTGGAGTTCCTTGTGCTTGTATCAATTGTTTCAATTCCTGCATATGTCTGTCTGCTGTTTGGGCAATGTTTTGCCATTTCAAATCAGTAGTTGTCAGAGGATTGATATTATAGATTCTTTGAAGGAGATCACTGTTGAGTCTGTAGTGATAACGATCTATGAGAGCATATTTTGTTTTGGCCACTGTCAACAGAAATTTAGTAGTGCATTCCTCTGCTGTTTTCCCCATTTGTCACATTTTATGTAGTGCTTGTTGTGCAATGTGTGCTTAATCTGGATCACCAAATTCCTCCCATAGCTTACTGTCAAAATCTACCCAAGAAGTGAATGGCATGGGGTATAGAGGGTTGAGGGGATTAGCCTCATGTAGTTGTTGTTTCATGACTTGTAAATTCCTCCATGCTTCTGCACTTCCCCCTATCATATAGATGAGGGCATAGGTGATACAATCACTATCTGACCACATTTTATTTGCTGTGAACACCAGGAATAGTTCTTGGATAAATGAGTCAAGTTTGTCTCACTTCCCCAAGTATGCTGTAGGTGCAGATACTTTTACCCAGTGTTGGGCAAATATGTGGCCCATTGGGGTGCTTGGCTGGCCAGAGGAATAGTTGGTGGGCTTGCCAGGTCATCACAGCTGTCATTTCTTTCATGCTTTTGGCTACTTCTGACATTGCTGTGCTCAATTGAACTATTGTATCATTTTGTTCCTTCATCTTCATGCTCTCAGGTGCTGCAATCACCTGGGCCTCCAGGAAGCAGCATGATGAGCTCCCACAGTAATGAGGCTCAGATCTGCAGGCATACACAAGAGTGAACAACTGATGTGATGATTCTATCAAGTATGGTACTGCAATATAAGTACAAACAGGAATGGTGCACAGACCATGTGGATAGTGGTGGCCAAAAGTGTGCCACCATACAGTAATACAAGAACAAAGTTCAACACAGCAAGCTGTTTCCCTTTCTTTCATCCACAGAAGCAGAGTACCTTTTGCTATTGCAAGCTGCAGTTTAAGGACAGTTGCTCCATATGTTATGAAAAGGCATTGTTGGTCATGGAACCAAATACATAGGTGTTAGGGTGCAGTATGTCCACCAATTTGTTCAGGACAGTTCCATCTCTCTCTCACAATCACCCACCTCTCACGTCACTGCAGACACTTTGACCAAACCACTTGCTGCTCCTCTTTGTGCTGTACATCATCTGGGGTTAGGAATGTCCAGATCTGCCCTTCTTCCCTTCTGACTCCCACATGTGCTAAGCATGGTGGGGTATTGATGCATATTCAGTCATATGCAGCTCCCACTTTACCACTATGATCATGTTGGTCCATGCACACTCCATACATATATATACCACACATGTACAGCTATGAAATGTAATTAATTGAAGTTCTTCTGATGTCTGTGCCCCCATTTCCACAAATCTGTGACAGATTTTGCACTTCCTGGGTCATGTTAGTGATGAAACACAAGCATATGCTGGAAATAATGGAGAAGATAAACAACTATTGTGTTAATTTAGATCAATTATCCTGCATCAGTGTACCATTCTGTACTTGCCACAACAGAATGGCCACACCAAGTATTGGAATAGAACTATCTTGGACCATACCTTGTCCATGCTTCACCATGCTGGCCTGAGTACCAGGTTTTGGGAGTTTGCAGTCTATACTGCCATCCACATGTACAATGTGTCACCCATGAGGTATCTCTCCTGGGCAAGACCTCACAGCTTGTGGTTCCCCTGTGGTCCTCCAGCCACTCCAACCTTCAGGTTTTTGGCTGCCTGGTGTCAGGATGTACTTATTTTTCTTTTCATTTTACAATTTCTTTTGATCTTATCGCTCAAGATCTACAGGATTTATCTTATCTCATCTCATCAGATCATCTGTAGATCTTATCATGATCATCTATGACTCATATCCATTTATCATCAGACTAATTACTATACACACATGACTCATATTCTCACAGTCAATTACTGATGCTGTGCAATGCTGTGCATTGCTTACTGATAGTTCTCACAGATGCTGCACATCTTACTTACATCCACCTGCCCTATAGTGACAGCACATGGTCTGTGCGCCAATCTCTTTAGTATATATGGGGCACTTCTGTAGCATGTATTTCCTTAGCTTTATACATCTGGGATATCCATTTGCTAAGCATGATTTCATCCCTCTTGTTAGCCCTTCTCCCTTCTTTTACATTATGTGACCTTGCTGGCAAACATTGGCCTCACACCTGGGGAACATCAAAACTCTTCCACTTGAAAATTGACCCCCAAGTCCATGCCCTCATGTTCATCAGTTATGAGCTGGGTTTGGTGGGGTGGGTCTTCTGGGATTCATGAGCTCAGCATTCTGTAATCAGTCAAGATGTGGTGTTCAGCAAGGCCATCTTTCCAGGCCTGTGTCAGGCCACCTGTTATTCTCATTATTTTTCTCATCATTTTCCATATCTTTCCCAACATTTATATTGCTACTGATCTTCATATATCTCATGGTTACTGTGGACCTTACTCATCATCATATGAGGGCCTTTGGCCATCATGTTGAACTTTCTTGTGCATACTATACTTTCATTTGGCCCTTCTCTCAAATGCATGTACACTTTACCTACAACATATGTACATGTCTGCATCTCCTCAGACTCCACTTTACACCCACCTACATGTCCAAGCAACTCACACTCCACTCTTTATTCTGGGACAATGCACATCCCTCCATCTATGGTAGTCATTGTACTTTACAACCACAATCTCCACCCCAACACTACTTACACACACTATATAAAATGAGCACACTAGGTTACATCTCCTCAGACATCTAACATTCTGTCTGAGTGAATACTCCCCTCATCTTATCCCTACACTCTCTTATCACAATCCTGCAGCATACTATCACCACATTGCCCCACTATCTTGTGTTGGCAACTACTTACTCTTGCTGCAGGTTCACACTTACTTCCAAGATGTCTAACATTCTGTCTGACATACTATCACCATGTTGCCCCACTACCTTGTGTTGGCAACTACTCACTTTTGCTGCAGGTCATCTGGCCTGCTTCTCTCTCCCTGCTGGGAGTCTCCTATCTCATTTCACTTATATACATCATTGTTGCCACTGCCTGCCATAACCCACATGTACACATCAGTTATTATCTATAGTTTGACTATGTCTCTTTCTTTCATATGCCTCTGCTGAAGTACTGCACTTGGTTTGTGCACATGTTATATTACTATATATACTATATGGCTCCTAGCAATATACCCCAGTTCTGATCATCTGGGATATCTGTTGAAGTGTACACATATCTTTCACTCTTTTTGTTCAGCTTACTATGTATGCATGCTTTACATACATGCTACATACACACCTTGCCCATCATCTCCTTGGACTTCTCACATCTTGACTGATTTACTCCATCAGGACAGCACATGTCCCTCACATTTGTGGTAGTTGTTGTTCTACACATGTTCACCCCCCACACAAACTCTACCTACACATACTATATAAGTTGGCATATGTAACATACAGCTCCTCAGATGTTCTCTGTCTCATCTGAGTGAGTACTCTTTCTCACTGGCTATCTTGTTCTCATCATCTACTCTCCTGGAGCTCACTACTCTTACATTGTGGCATGGCAGTCTCCTTGGCTGGGTCACTCCATTCAAGGAGGACAGAAGAGTGATGGTGGGTAGAGTGATCGAAGAAGGGCCAGAAAGGCCAGAGCACACAGTAGGATTAGATAGTAGATGTAATAGAAATGAGTGAGTGCATCCATAACTGTGTGGAGGGACTGTAAGATAGTTGACTGGTAAGTAGTGTCCCAGAGAGGTCCCTAATATACCTAAGTGACCTGTGCATGTTACAAGGCACTTGCTTAGGCACCTCATAATGGACTTGTTTTTTCTTTTTTATCTTACTTACTATCAGTGTAGTATTTCACTGCAGCTGGGGATTACCTCAAACTTATGGTAAGGACTCATCTTTCATTTATAGTACTTTGGTATTTACAGTGTGAGCTTAGCTCCAAATACTATAAAGTGTCTTATTTCCTTTATTTTTCTTTCTTTATGTACATTTACTTGCTAAGGACTATTACTATACAATTAGCAAGGACTCATCCCATCTTGTCTTTATTTGTCTGTGTTTATCCCTCATTTTGATGAGCACAGGCCATGTGTGAGAGGAGAACATGAAGAGTTCTTACATTTACATGGAGTCAGTATACTCTACTTATAGTAATTGTAGTAGTGCATGGACCAATATGATAAGTGAGCTTTGATGTGTGTAAAGGGAAGAGGTTTGGTCAAGACATCAGAGAGGAAGGAAGACATTGTACTGCAATGGAGTTAGAAGAGAGACACTCATGGATATAGTGGTGATGAATGTCAATGTATTTAGTACCATGTGTGATCACAGGATTGGTAGCAATATCAATGGGGCCTTTGTTGTCACTGTAAAGTAAAAGGGGAAAAGAAAAGGGGAACCCTATTTCTTGGAATAGGAATCACAGCCACATCCCTTGTGTGGCAGGGTGTGATAGTGACATGTACTTAGCTTCAGTCAGTGAAAGGGATACCATGTGTTGCTTTCTTGATGACCAAGCAATGGCTCCTCCTCCAAGCAAGAAGACATAGGCTCCTATGGACTTCCTATCATCTCAGTCAGCCACCTAATCAGAGTCTGAATACCTGATCACACCAGTCCCTATGTAACCTCCATAGCTCAGGTGGAAGTGAAGTGTTCCCTTAAGGTAATGAAGAATATGTCAGGCTAGTGAGAGGTGATAAGGCAGCAGATTGAACAGAAGCTGTAATAGTTTCATAACAGCAAGGAAAATGTCAGGTTGTGACATGATGGCAGCATAGAGGATGGAACCAATCAGTTGCTGATAGTCACTGTGCAGGGAAGGCAAAGCAGTGTAGGAGGGATCAGCCTTAGTTGGCATGACACCTGGTGGTAGAGGAGTGGTGGTGGGGTTGCAGGAGTCCATCTGGAAATGATCAAGGAGATCACTGATATATGCCTCCTGATCTATCTCAAGAATGCACTTAGGACAGTCACATGTGACATGAAGGCTGAGATAGGATTTGATCTCTCTTAGATCTGTCATTTGGAAGATCAATTTGAGCATTGCCTTGCAGTGTTTGACCTCCTCTAGAGACCCTCCCAACATGGTGATGTCATCAACATAGAGGACTATGATGAGGGGTTTGGAGGACAAGGTGGAGATGTAGATACCAGAGTCAGTGAAGAGCAGGTAGCCATGTATCTTGTGGTGCCATTGGTGAGATGCTTGCTTCAACCCATATATGGCCTTTGACAAGTGACACACCTTTCCTTCAGTACCAGGCACCATGAAACCATGTGGTTGGTCCATGTATATCTCTTCCTCCAGATCTCCATTGAGGAAGGCAGAGCACCAGGAGTCCATGTCTGGGCTAGACAGAGCTTGTTTGAGTGTGAGTGGATCACATGAAATGGCATGGGACAATATGGCTGAGATGGAAGGGCTGCCTTGTGAAGTGGAAAAATGTCATCATCACTGTCACCAGTCCCCCCATTGCTGAGGATGTCCATGAATGCACAAGGCCCATATGCACTGTCATGGAAACATTCAGAGTGCTGAGCAAGGCATTGAGACCTGTGAACAACTGGTATGTCATCATCAATGAGGTGTACCCACTGTTGATGATGGCCAGGAGAAGAGTGTGGTGGCTGGAGCCAGTAGGGCACAGGGGCCAGAGGATCACAGTCCAGGCAAGTGGTGCAGCATGCCCAAACATGGGGAGGGGTAATGGCAGGAGTGGGGTCACAAGGAGGAGTGATGGGAGCAACAGGGACTGGCAGGACAGGCCACCCATCAGGCAGCAGAGCCTCTGGAGGGGGCTGTTCCACAGGAGGTGGAGCTCCTGGAGCACCATCATTGTCATCAGAGATGGAGCAATCATCCAAATTGTCAGAGTCAGCAGGAGTGTGCAGCAGAGGCAGGGATGGGTCAAAAATGGTGGGCACTACAGCTGAGGTGATGGTAGGAAAAACATCCTTCTGGAAGATGGTATCCCTGCTGACAACTGACTGGTGAGAAAGTCAGTCCCAGAGGGCCCACCCCTTGGTTCCTGACTCATACACTATGAACATAAGTAGATGGGACTTTGCATCCAACTTTCCACACTGATGGTCCAGGACTTTGACCCAGCCCTGGCACCCAAAGATATGGAGGTGGGAGATATCCAGTGGGGAGGCAGAGGGTAACCACCAACTTATCAGGGTCTGTCACCCCAAATAGCATGCAGGGGAGAGATTATAGGTGTGAACAGCAGTATGCACTGCAAACTCCCAATACCCTGATGACAAGTCAGCATGATGGAGCAGCAATAGCATGTGGTCAAGGATCAAGCAGTTCCACCGCTCCACATGTCTGTTCACTGTTGAGAATATGGCATGGTCTGGTGGTGCTTGATCCCACATGTGAGGAAGAGCTTGGTGACCATAGTGCTGAGGTATTCACTACCCCTGTCAGTCCAAATGGTAATAGGCCAGTGGCTGAAGAGTATGTGCATATGTGTCAGGTAGTGTTCAAACACAAGGGACAGCTGGTCCTTGTGTTTAAAGGGGTAGATAGTCCTGAACCCTGAAAAGTCATTCAGGAAAGTGGCAAAGTAGACTGATCTGGAGCCAAGAGCTGCAGTGCTGACAGGCCTGACCAAGACTGAGCACTTCAGTGGCACATGAGCAAGAAAGGTGAAAGGTGGCACAAGGGAATTTGCCAAGGAGGCATCTGGAGCAGGGATTGCATGCATTACTTGGGGACAGTGGAGAAAAACCCAACAACTGTGAGGGTTGGATGTGTTGAACAACACCTTCAGAAAGGTGACCAAGCCTTTCATACCAGAGGTGCACAGAGGGGGAGACAAGAGCATGAATGGAGGAGGTGCTTGCTAGGTTCACCAAGTATGTTCCTTCCTTGAGGTAACCAACACTGAATGTGTGGTTGTTTTTTGTTACTACACAGGTTCTGTTTTCATGTACCACTTGGAAGCCCAAGTGGTTGAGTTTGCTAACCAAAAGGAAATGTCCAGATGCACCAGGAACATGGAGCACACCAGAAAGTCATTGAGACACAGAGCTGCCATCCAGAAGAACATGTTGTTGTGAACAACCTCCTTGTCCACAGCAGGTGATAGATGAACTGTCTCCAACCATCACCATGTCGAAGGATATTGTGTTGTATGATGAGAAGTCATCATGATGTGGCAAGATGTGCTCCATACACCCAGAATCCAGCATCCATGCATTGGATCCATCCCCATAGTAGCATGTGTCAAATTGTGAGGCAGAGGAAGCAGAAGAGGAGACATGACTTAAACTAGCAGTTCCCCCAGTCCCCAGCAGCTGATTCCTGCCCCTCTCTGTGAGGCTCATGCTTGACAGCAAGGTCACAAGAGTAAGAGGAGGATTGTGAAAGAATGAGACAATACTTCTTAGGATGAAGTCATGCTGTATAGGCAGATATCCCAGATGTATAAAGCTAAAGAATACATGCTATGGAAGTGCCCTTTATATACTAAAGAGATTGGCACACAGACTGTGTGCTGTCACTATAGGGCAGGCATATGTAAGTAAGATGTGCAGCATCTGTGAGAACTATCAGTAAGCAATGCACAGCATTGTACAGCATCAATAAGCAACTGTGAGAATATGAGTCATATGTGTACAGTAATAAGTCCGATGATGAATGGATATGAGTCATAGATGATCACGATAAGATCTACAGATGATCTGATAAGATGAGATAAGATATATCCTGTAGATCTTGAGCGATAAGATCACAAGAAGTCATAAAATGAAAAGAAAAATAAGTACATCCTGACACTCTCTTTCCCCTTCTCCATCATAGCTTTTACATCCTCAGGCACACCATGCAAACCCCAGCATGTCTCCACCATATGGTTGTGACACTTGCAATGGGTGCAGAAGGGTGTATTTCACTTGGATGATGTGGGATATCACTGAAATGTGGAGAGGGTCATGTGTAGTTTGGAGTGGGATTCCTGATCTAATATGTGGCTGTGGATGACTCCAGTCAATAGGTTTGCAAGGTCAGATGATGCAAGGAGTGTGGAGGAGAAACCATGTCAGGAGGGTGGTAATGTGTGCAACAGTAAGAAGCACATAATTTGGTCACTGACTGTGATGGCAGAGCTCATGAGTCACTCTTGTGCAATGAGGAGAGCATTGATTTGGGGCACAAAGGTGAGTGTACATTGTATTTGCTTGTAAACAAGGACTGAAATTCAACAAACACTGCAACTGCAGATTGCTTCCTGTAGATCTCTTCCAATCCTTCCCAGGCCCTCTATGCAGTCATGGTGTTGCTTGCAATGATGATTGCTGGTCAGGATCCACAGCTCATTGATATGACAGCTTTGGTGACATTGTTATTATGGTGCCAGTTGTCAATCTCTTCTTGGTTAGTGATGTGTTAGTGAGGGAGAGCACCCTTGACTTCTCTGGTCTGAGTGATGCAAGTTACAGCTGGTTTTGAAATGGTGTGCCAGATACCCATTATGATGAGGGCAAACTTGACAATGTTAGCCAATTGTCAATAGTTTTCAGTACATTCAAGAGTGATGTTGATCTTTGGGACTGAAGCAGAGTGTGAGGAAGGGATGATGCAGGCTATGAGGAGTGAGAAAATGATGTTCAAGTGAGAATTGAGGATTGAGAATTTGAGCACAAGAGTGAGGAGTAGAGCTATGCAAATAGCCTGGGCAGGGCCCATAACCTGATGAGCACAGGCCATGTGCAAGAGGAGAATGCAATGAGTTTCTTATATTTACACAAAATCAGTGTGTTTTACTTATAGTAATTGTAGTAGTGTATGGACCAATATGATAAGTGAGCTTCAACATGTGTATGTGTGTACAGTAGTATGTATGTATGTATGTATGTATGTATGTATGTATGTATGTATGTATGTATGTATGTATGTATGTATGTATATAGTAAGGTGAAAAAGGAAGGAGCAACTTGGTAAGCACATATGTGTCAATTCATTTCACTTGAGCTTGTGGTGACTTTCCTTTAGCTTACTACAGATGTGTCTCAGGTCACATGACTCAATTGATTGCTGCACAATCATCATTGATCAGTGAACCTTATTACTTGTACTATTCTTAGGACACTTAATTTTTATAAGTAGTGACAAGGTTGGTGGTCTTAAACCCCAGTCTAGTCAACTTTGCAATTTAGGGATTCTCCTATACTGTGCTTGACCTAAGCTCATTTTTACCTCACTTTGGCTCCTAAGAACTAAGCCTAGGATCTCTAAGTCACTAAATGCTAAGATATCCTAAACTTGTCATCCTGGATCCGTGTTTAGTCATTGGCAGTACCACCCTCATCACCACCTTGTTGACCACACCCTTCATCATCATCTACTATGCTATTCAAGTCCACAACAACTACATTGTTACCAGTGGTATAGTTATCACAAACCTTCCCTAAGACCATCCGATAGGCTGCTCTTGCTACAAGGCACTTGATTTGGCACCTCATAACAGACTCTTTTTCTTTTTCTTTTTCTTTTTCTTTTTTTTATCTTACTTACTATAAGCATAGTATTAACTACAGCTTGGGCATTGCTCATACTTATAGTAAGGACTCTATCTCTCTCTCCTTTATAGTACTACAGTATTTACATACTAGAGTGTGAGCTTAGCTCCAAGTACTACAATGGACTTATCTTTTATTTTTACCTTTATTTATTTATTTACATTTACTTGCTAAGGACTATCACTATACAATTAGCAAGGACTCCTCCCATCTTGTCTTTATTTGTCTTTGTTTATCTCATGTTTCACTCATGCCTGTGGCTACATTACCTTAGCTTATTATAGACATGACTCAGTCATATGATCTTATTGATTGCTGTGCAATCATCATTGATCTGTGAAATTTAACTACTTGTACTATTCTTAGGACTCTCAGTCGCTGCTGATGATCATGCACCTGTTGCTTTGTCACCTGCACCCCCTTCCACACCTCCAGGGGGCCCTGCTCCTTCTTCACCTGCAACCTGCACCTCTTGGACACACCATGGTGCCCCCTCCAGGTCTGTTGAGCCCCCACAGTAGTTTGGTACCCCCCACTACACCTCTGGCCACCAGCAAGTCTGGGCCACTCTTCTAGATGAAGAGGGTCCATCCTTTCACCCTCACCACCATTGTCACCCTCCTAGGCATTTTGCAGATAGTATAATGGTGTATAGTCTGTTGCAGATATTGAGGGGGGGGGTTCAGGTTCTGATGATGACATCTTTTCTATGCCACATGCAGGTATGTCTTCCTATTCACTCTCTGCCTGCCCTTCCCATGCCACCTCCCATGACCCATTAACACTCAAACAAGCCCTTTCTGGCAACAATGCAGATTCCTGGCATTCTGTGTGCCTTGACAAACTGAATATGCTGCACAAACTATACACCTGGGACCTGGTTGACCCACCCAAAGGGAAGAGTTTAGGAGCAAATAAGTGGGTTGTCAAATGCACAGTGGATGGTCAATTCAAGGCCAGATTAGTAGCCAAGGGCTTAATGCAACAGTACAGCATTGACTACTCAGAAATGTTCTTCCCCATTGCTCACTTTGAATCACTGCACACCCTCTTAGCTATTGCAGCATTAGAAGATTGGGAGTTCCTTTCAACAGATGTCAAATGAGCATTTCTGAATGGAGACCTCAATGAAGAAATTTATATGGTGCAGCCACAAGGTTTTGAGGGGCAGGGGATGGAGGAAAAGATTTGCAGACTCAACAAGGTAATCCATGGTCTCAAGCAGGTGTCAAGGCAATGGCACCACAAGATGCATGCCATACTGCTTGACCTTGGTTTCACTTGTGCTTTATCTGACTCAGTCAATATCTCACACTCATCAACATCTTTTCCCTCCATGTAGATGACATCACCATTCTTGGAAATACCTTCAGGAGGTTGAAGCCTGCAAAGCTGCCTTAGCCACAATATGATGGACTTGGGAGAAATCAGCTCCCATCTCAGATTACATGTCACCAGATACAGAGCATGATGAATACTGGAAATAGATCAATGCAACTATATTGCAGACATTCTAGATTGGTTTGGCTTCTCCGACTGTAACTCCACTTCCATCCCTCTTCCTCCTCCACTCATCCTTGTCAGCATGGCAGGTTGAAGCATGGTGGCAAAGGCAACATGTCAGCCTCCTAAGTGTGGGAGGACTCAAGTGGAGAGGGCATGGATCTAAAGTATGTGGTGGCAAGGAGTGAAAGTGTAAGAGAGTAGCCCACAACCATGAAGATAATGATTGTCTCTATGATAGAGGACTGAAAAGAGTGTATAGAAAGAGAAGTGTAGTGTATGGACAGGTGCAGACAGCACACACATAAGGGGGAATAGAGAGATGTTCACTTAATTTTACAATGCACTATAAGGCTACTCTAATACAAACTTGATGGACACACAGACCAGCTTACTTGATAAGTGTGGGGCATGAGTGTTGTAAGTGAGCAAACAGTGCTGTACCAACAGTCCTCTCCAAATCTGACACCATCACTTCACCCCCCTTGCTTCAAACATATGAACAACTGATAGGGTCACTAACTCCTCCATGCAGCAATTGTCTTTCACCCAGACATTTCCTACACAGTCACCAGGCTATCCCAATATATCTCAAATCCCTCTGATGCCCATCTCACCACTGTGAAACACATCCTCCACTACCTAAAAGGATCAATTTCACCTTCAGATTTGGTACAATGAATCATCACTGTCAGGAGTAGTTGGCCACTCAAACTCCAACTGTCAGAACATACTTATTTTTCTTTCATTTTTACAATCTTATCTCATCATATCAGATCATCAGTAGATCTCGTCATGATTATCTATGACTCATATACATTTGTCTATGACTCCATTTCCCACAGACACTTATTGATGCTGTGCAATGCTGTGTCTTGCTTACTGATAATTCTCAGAGATGCTGCACATCTTACTTACAGAAGCCTGCCCTATAGTGACAGCACATGGTCTGTGTGCCAATCCTTTTCGTATATATATGGCACTCTAGTAACATGTATTTCTGTAGCTTTATACATCTTGGATATCCACTTGTCAGCATGACTTCATCCTAAGTGTCAGACTCCTATTGCTGACTTTATTCCCTACCATTATTATTTCTTTCTTTATTGTTTCTCTTTAGATCATCTGATAAGATAAGATCTTCATATTATCTTTTACATCTTATCTTGGTGGATATCTTACTTACTGTTGTTATGGTCTTCTCAGGGATAGTTCCCACAGCTGCTGTGCATCTGTAAGCTGTGTTCCCACACATGCTGCACTCTAGTTACTGTATGACCTGCCCTCATGTACTACACCTGGTCTGTGCATGCATTCCAGTACTATAAGTAGTTAGGTAGCTAGACAAATAGACTCCAGCTTGTTACAGCTG
>QLPN01007709.1:0-10150 GCA_003314395.1 Albatrellus ellisii
TAGAATAGTTCTTATCATTGTACAGTGCCACTACAGTCTACTTATAGTATCTGCTGTAGTGCATGGACCATTGACAACAAACAGAAAGACGTGTGTAGGTGTGTATGTGTGTGTTGGAGTGTGTTGTACAGTAGAGAGACCAAAATAGGAAGGAGAGGATTAGTCAGTAAGGGAAAGCATCAACACCCCCCCATACTGGGAACACACTCCACCAGACCAAGATGAGTTCTATGAGTTGAAAATAAGGGAAAGGATAGGGATTTGGTGAGAGTATCAGCGATGACAGATGATGAAGGGAGATGATGAACAGAAATGGAACCAGAAGATATGCAGTCGCATATGTAGTGGTGGTGAATATCGACATGCTTGGTACCACAAGTGACAATGGGGTTGTTAGCAATGTCAATAGATCCCTTGTTGTCACTGTATAGTAAAAGAGAAGAAGGAAAACCAAAACCAATTTCTTGAAGTAGGGAATGCAGCCACATTCCTTGAGCGGTGGCTTGTGAGAGGGACATGTATTCTGCCTCTGTAGAGGACAGAGATACTGTGTGCTGCTTTCGAGAGGACCATGCAACCACACCACCACCAAGCAGGAAGACATATGCTCCAACAGACTTCTGATCATTGAGGTCAGCTGCCCAATCAGAATCTGAGTACCCCACAAAGCCTGCATTACTCCGCCCATCATACTGTAAGTGGTGATGGAGAGTGCCTTTGAGGTAGCACAGGATGTGATGACCTAGCATGAGATGAGATGGGAGGGGATTGGAGAGAAATTGAGACAGTTTCATGATGGTGAATGTGATGTCAGGTCATGATACAATTGCGGCATAAGGGAGAGATCCTATCAACTGCTGGTATTTGGATTGGAGAGATGGAGTAGCAATGTAGTCATTCCCTGCTTTGGTGGGAGAGGAACTGGGAGGAAGTGGTGTCATAGTCAGATTGCAGTCTCCTAAGTAGAAATGGTCAAGGATGTCAATGATATACGCTTCCTGATCTATCTTCAGTGTGCGGTTGTCTCAATCTCTAGTGACATGAAGGCCAAGATAGGATTTGATCTCACCTAGGTCCATCATTTGAAACAACACCTGCAGTTGCACTTTGCATGTTTCGACTTCTTCTAATGATCCTCCCAAAATGGTTATATCGTCAACATACAAGATGAGGATCAGTGGTTTTGATGAGGAAGTGGAAACGTATATTCCAGAGTCAGAATACATGCATGTGAAGGAAAGGTCAAGGAGTGAGTGATGCATCTTGTGGTGCCATTGTCATGAAGCCTGCTTTAGTCTGTAGATCACTTTAGAGAGGTGACAGACCTTGGTTTCTGCTCCTGGAGTGATGAAACCTTGTGGTTGTTCCATGTAGATCTCCTCCTCTAAATCCCCATTGAGGAACGCAGACTTGACGTCCATGGAGTGGACTTCCCAGTTTTCTAGTGTGGCTATGGCAAGAAGGGTGTGCAAAGATTCAAAATGTGCAATGGGTGAGAATGTCTCATTGTAATCTATGCTGTGTATCTGAGTAAATCCTTTGGCAACAAGACAAGCTTTGTATCTGCTGTCCGCTTTGTGTTTGAAGACCCATTTGTTCCTGACGATGTTGTGCCCATCAGGGGGATCAACAAGGTCCCAGGTATGGAGCTTTGCAAGGGAGGAAAGTTCCTCTTTGCAGGCTGCATGCCAGGCATCAGAGTCTGGACTTTCCAGAGCTTGCTTCAGCATCAGTGGGTCACGTGTTACAGCATGGGAAAGAATGGCTGAGATGGAAGGTGTACTGTGAGGAGTGGCAAAAATGTTGTCATCATGATCAGAACTCCCCCCTTTGCCAAGGATGTCAATGAACTCATGGGGCCCATAGGCACTATCATGGAAATGAGCAGGATGGTGGGTGACACACTGCAACTGATGAGGGATGGGATAGTCATCATCTGCGAGGCAAACAGCTGGTTGCGGGCAACTGGGGGATGGAGTGGACAAGCTGTGCCATGGAGGTGAGTCAGGCGGCCCCTGATTGTGTGTGCAATGCTCTGACTGATGAGCATGGACGCAAGGAGGGGGAGATGTAGGAGGCAGTGCACATGGTGGCATTGCAGGAGCATCTGCAGGGACAGCAGTGTTGACCAGCACAGGAGGGACAACAGCAGGCAGTGGGGTAGCTAGACCTGCTTCCACCTCGTTCCCAGTTGTGGGAGGTGGTTCATGGTCGAGTCCAACAGGAGGTGCATGGTCCTCATCATCATCAGAGCCATCATCACTGTTCAAGGTGCTGTCACCATCAGAGTCTGTGCTGCTGTCGTCATCACTGTCATTGACATCATTGGAGGCAGGGGGTAGTGGAAAAACATCCAGGACAGTGGGTAATGCAGCTGACTCCAGGGATGGGAATACTCCTTCTTTGAAGATGGCATCTCTGCTGACAATGCAGCAAGAGGACAGTTTGTCCCAGAAGACCCACCCTTTTGTGCCTGCTTCATACCCAACGAAGGTGAGCAGCCAGGACTTCAGGTTGAGTTTTGAACACTGACTATCGACAATCTTGACCCATGCGCGACAGCCAAACACATGCAGATGGGACATGTCCGGCAGAGAGGGAGAGGGTTGCCAAATTGCCTGGGGAGCTTGCCAGTGTAGCTGTCTAGCCGGCAAGAGATTATAGGTGTGTACAGCAGTGTGTACAGCAAGTTCCCAGAACCTGGAGGACAAGCCAGCATGGTGTAAGAGGCTGAGGGTGTGGTCCAGCACTGAGCAGTTCCAGCACTCAGCATGTCCATTTTGCTGTGGTGAGTATGGGACAGTGAGCTGATGCTCAATGCCTTTCTCTGCTAGCATGGAAGTGACAGACAATGTGATGTACTCCCCCCCTTGATCTGTGCACAGACTTTGGCCAGCGACTGAAGAGTGTGTGCACATGGGCAAGGTAGTGGGCAAGTGCACCAGCAAACAGGTCTTTCTGCCAGAGGAAATAGACCATCCCAAAGCCAGAGTAGTTGTCAAGGAATGTGGCAAAATAAAGGTGACAGGAACCAAGCGACACAACCACCATGGGGCCAACAAGATCCAAATGTATGAGGTCGAGAGGGGTGGATGCTTGAGAGCCAGAGAGCTGGAATGGAGACCTGGGGAATTTACCTTGTAGGCAGCCCATACAAGGACCAGGAGAAGGGGAGGACAGGGGAGTGGCAGAACTGGAGAGTTGTGAGGGTGAGATGCACTGCATGACCTGGTCAGAGAGGTGGCCCAAATATTCATGCCAGATGCACAGTGAGGGCTGGGTGATGGCATTGACAGAGGCAATGCAGTTGAGGTATACCCAATATGTTCCATCCCACAGGAATCCAGTGCTGAGCATGTGACCACTCTTGGTGACATGACAGAGACCATCACCATATATGACCTGAAAACTGAGTGAGTCGAGTTTGCTGACCAAGAGATAGCGCATAGATGCACTAGGCACATGGAGAACATTTGACAGGGAAACATCAACAGTCATCCCATCTGGCAGTTTGTGGCGACATATACAAGTACCACGTCCAAGGCAGGCAATGAGAGTGCTGTTTCCTACTGCAACTGATCGCAAGGGCTCAGTGGTATATGTGGAGAAGTCACTGCAGTGAGGAGAGATGTGGTCAGTACATCCAGAGTCAATCATCCAGAGGCTGTGGCCCTTGCAGTAGCAAGCATTGAATTCAGACCCACAAGTAGAAGACATAGCATTTATGGAACTAGGTACATCTACCCCACCTCCTTTCTCCTTATCTTTTTTATCCAATCAAGCCTTCACATCAGCAGGCATTCCATGAAGTGCCCAGCACATCTCAACGGTATGGCTGCGCCACTTGCAGTGTGAACAGAATGTTGTATTGTGGTGACCTCCTTGTGATGGAGTGGAAGAAAATACAGCTAAGGCGGAGCAGGGTTTAACCCAGGCTTCTTTGTCAAGGATGCATCCCCAAATGTTTCCGATGGCTAGCTGAGCAAGGTCAGAGGAGGCAAGTAAGGCAGACGAGAAGGAGCTCCAGGAGGGAGGGAGAGTGTGTAAGAGTAAGAAACACATGTTTTGCTCACTAACCTCCACTCCAGATGCAATGAGGTGGTCTTGAGCAATGATAAGCACGTCGATTTGGGGCGTTAGAGGTGTGTTGATGTCAAACTTGCTAGTGAATAAAGATTGAAAGTTGACAAACACAGCTATAACTGTCTGCTTCCCATAGACCTCCTTCAACCCATTCCATGTGTGTTGCGCAGTCATGGAGTTGCTAGCGACCATGGCTGCTGGTTGTGGTCTGCAGTGCATGCATATGACTGCCTTGGCAACATCATTGTTGTGAGACCAGGTTTCGAGTTTGGCAGCATTGGTGACAGTAATGATGGGTAAGCCTCCCTCAATGTCTTCAGTGGAGGTGGTAGGGGTGATGGGAGCTTTCGAGATAGTGTACCATATGCCCATGATGATGATGAGTGCCAACTTGACAATATTGGACCATTGTTTGTAGTTGTCTGCTCCTTCCATAGTTATGTTGATTTTTGGAATGGAGGCAGCAAAGGAGAGAGTTGGGAGTTGTGAAAGGATGATGGTGAGAACAACATAGGTATGAGAGTGGAGTAGCATGATGTGAGGCACACGCTAAGACAGTGAGGTCACAACTGCAAGGGAAGGGGATTGATGAGGGATGAGACAATACACTTAAGATGAGTCACGCCGTGTAGCGGATATCTCAGATGTATAAAGCTAAAGAACTATCTACTACATGAGAGTTCTTATATACTACAGGGATCAGCACACAGACCATGTGCTGTCACTGTAGGGCAGGTGTATGTAAATAAGATGTGCAGCATCTGTGAGAAGTATCAGTAAGCAATGCGCAGCATTGCACTGCATCAGTAAGCGTCTGTGGGAAATGTAGTCATAATTGTATAGTAAGCGGCCCGATGACTTAATGGAGATGAGTCATATATAATCGCGATAAGATCTACTAATGATCTGATAAGATGAGATAAGATATCTTGTGTAGATCTTATGTGATAAGAGTAAAAGAAATCGTAAAATGAAGAGAAAAATAAGTATGTTCTGACAAATACCCCCCTTCTTAGGGTGAGATGACTCGACGAGCAAGAAAAATCCCAGTAGATCCAAAACCTTTGTCTCCTCGTTGTGTATCATCTAGAGAATTGACTTCTACGACTTTAGCGAGAGATATATGTTCAAGGATCAATTGAGCAATTCGGTCTTTGATTTTGACTATGAAGTCATTATCACCGAGATTGACCAGTAGAATCTTTATAGGGCCACGGTAATCTGAATCGATAACTCCTGCTCCAATATGTAGAGAGTTTTTGACAGCCAGTCCACTGCGAGGAGCAATACGTCCATAGCAGTTGTCTGGTATAGCCAAGGAGATTTGAGTATCGACTAGTTTTTGGCCATGTGCAGGAATAGTGATTTCTTCTGCACTGTAAAGATCCAAACCGGCAGCGTGCTCTGATCCACAAGTGGGTAGTGTGGCTAAGTCGGATAGTTGTTTGACAGGAATGGAACAATGTTGAATAGATCAAATTGCTGTAGGATGATTGTTATGGAATTCTTTAACCAGCTTGGGTACATCTTTGATCATAATGCGTGCTGGTTCCCAGGAATTTTCGTCTTCTGGGTAATTCTTCCATTTGATAAGATATTGGACATATCCTTGATATTTCCTGCTATTCAAAATCTTTTCAACTTCGTATTGTTCAACGTTATCCTTGATGATAGGCGGTGGAGGGGGTTTTATGATGCGTTCCGGGATATCATTTGGAGAATATGGTAATAATTTGACGATATGGAAAACTGGGTGAATTTTCATTGACTTGGGAAGTGCTAGTTCATATGCGTTATTTGAAAGCACTTTGACAATTGAATATGGTCCAAGTCTTTTATGATCCAATTTCCGAGTTGGTCGTCCTGTTTGTATATTTGATGCATCTAACCATACTTTATCTCTGATTTGATATTGAGGAGTTTTCCCTTTATGTGCATCATAGTACTTCTTCATGTCATCAGCTGCTTTTCTCAGCGCTGATTCAGCATCTTCCCTCGTTCTTTTCAGTCCTTCAACAAAATTTTCTACCGAATCGATAGTGGACGTCTTGCCCGGTTCGAATCCCATTCGTGGGTTTTGTCCAGAGTTCAATATGAATGGGGAGTATTTGGTAGAGGCATTAACTCTGTTATTGTAACAGAATTCAGCCATAGGCAACCAATTCATCCAGTCTGATTGTCGATGATCTACAAATATACGAAGGTATTGCTCAATTTCTTGATTAATCCTCTCTGTTTGTCCATCGGTTTGTGGATGATAAGCTGTAGATAAAGCTGTTTTAATGCCTAGTAACCGGTTTAACTCCTTCATCATTTTGGAAGCGAATTGGGGACCACGATCAGATAAAATCTTTTCAGGTAATCCATGATGTTTCCAAATGTTATCTCTGAACAATCGTGCTACTCCTTCAGCAGTAACGTCGGACATTGTTGCCATAGTATGGATCATTTTTGAAAAACAATCAACAACCACAAGAATTGAGTCGTATTTCTGACTATCTGGTAATTGTGTGATAAGATCTGTAGAGATGATTTGCCAGGGATGAGTCGGTATTTCATTTGGAGTCAATTCTCCTTGTGGTTTTTGAGTGATGGTTTTCGTTCTTTGGCATATGTCACAGCTTTTGACATATTTTCCAACATATGCTGCCATTCCTTTCCACCAAAATGTTCTTGACACTATCTCCAGTGTCCTCCACTGTCCTGGATGTCCTGCAATTGGGGTATCGTGACATTGTTTGACGACATCTGCTCTGCAACTGTCTGAGACTAAAACTTTGTTTTTGTATGTGATAAGTCCTTTTTTGTTTTGTCCCCATCCTGCTATAGTTGCTGTTTTGCATTTGTCTGCTGATAGTTCTACCCACATCTTGACATCCCCATTCTTCTCTTGTTCATCGGCGATCTTTTGAAGTAGTGGAATGTTGTTTGCTATAACTGCTAAGAGGTGTTTGTCCTTAATCTGAGATGCGCAAGCGCTATCAATCAGATTATTTGGTTTGAAGAATTCTGGTTTTAGCAGTATAACATTCTCGTTGTCATGTTCCACCCCCTCTTTATGATCTGATCATCTCGATAATAGATCTGGTTTGGCTGAGTTCTTTCCCAGTCTATGGGAAAGGTGAAAGTTGAACCTAGAAAGAAAAAGAGACCATCGAGCCTGGTGACGGTTCAATTTCTGGGCACTCATAAAGTACTCTAGGTTTTTGTGATCCGTGAGGATCTCGACTGTACTATCTGTTCCTTCTAGATAGTGTCGCCATTGTTCCAACGTGCATATAACGGCCAACATCTCTTTATCATAGATGTCGTAATTCCTCTCTGCTGGTGATAATCCTTTGCTGATGTATGCGACTGGATGCCATTTTTCATCATCCCTCATCTGTGATAGAACTGCGCCGGTTGCATACCCGGAACTGTCTGCTTCTACAAGGTATGGGCGATTGGGTTCAGGAAAGACTAAAACAGGTTTTGAACATAACGCTGTTTTCAGATTTTCAAATGAGTCTTTTTGTTCCTGATCCCAATGCCATTTGCTATCTTTTTGTAGGAGTGTGTTCAGGGGTTTTGCTATGTCAGAAAATTCTTGAATAAAGCGACGATAGAAGTTTGTGAAACCTAGAAAGGAACGGACTTTGGTAACAGACATTGGAGTAGGCCAGTCGGCTATTCCTTGGACTTTGACAGGGTCCATCATGATTTTGTCAAAGGAGATTTTGAGACCAAGGTAGTCAATCTCCGTCTTTTCGAAGTCACATTTCTCTGGTTTCAAATATAGTTTGTTGTCGCGTAAGATTGTGAGGACTTCTTCGGCTATTTGGCGATGTTCTTCCATTGTCACAGTAAAAATGAGGATATCATCCATGTAGACTACTACCTTGCCCTTAGCAATGAGTCCTCTGAAGAGATGGTTCATCATGGTTTGAAATGTAGCAGGGCTGTTGGTAAGTCCGAAAAACATAACCAGAGGTTTGTATAGACCTTTGTTTGTGATGAAGGCGGCCTTCCATTTGTTGCCTTCTTTGATACGAACGTTGTTGTATCCCCATCTGATGTCAAGTTTGGTGAAGTATTTTGCGCCTTTGAGTTTGTCTATCAATTCCGAGATAAGTGGTAATGGGTAGGAATTTTTGATAGTTATCTCGTTAAGACGACAATAATCTTGAATGGGACGTAGTTCTCCTGATTTCTTTTTGATAAAGAAAAATGGAGAGGCCATAGGTGATTTGGAAACATGTATTTGTCCCGATTTGAGATTTTCTTCAACAAACTTTTCCAACTCTTGTTGTTCAACAAAGGATAGGTTATACACCTTTCCCATATGCATCTTTGCATCAGGTTTCAACTCAATCACGTGATCCCAGATTCACTTTGGAGGCAGTTCATCAAAAGAATCTTTTTCAAATACTGATTTGAACTCGTGATATGCTTTTGGAACAATATCTTCAAAAGATTTCTTTATCTTTTTCTTTTCTGCCTTGATTGCTAATTCTTGGGATATGTTGCGGATTGCCGCATTCTTCTCATCATCTCCTATCATGATGCAGAGAATACGCTCTTCTTTCTGTTCTTCCTCATTGTTGACTTCCACTATTTTTGGTATTTTTGTTTTTTCTGCTTTCTTCTTTTTCCACTGTTTTCTATCTTCGACTACTCGTACGTGGCATCTTCGTGGACATCTGGTAAACAAGATCGCGCCAGTATTCCAGTCTATTTCGGGATTGTGGATTTTGAGCCAAGTTTCTCCAAGTATGAGGTTGACTTTTCCTAGTCCTGTAACACAAAAGGATGTTCGTTCCATGTGATTTTGGACTTTGACAATTAAATCCACAGTCTCTGTGATGGATCCTTGTTCATTTTTGGTTCCATCGACATTGTAGACTGGTATAGCGATAGGGAGTTTCTTTGTGCTTAGACAATTTGTTTTCACAAATTCTTTGTCTATGTAGCATGTAGTGGCTCCCGAATCTAACAGTGCTTCAATTGTTACTGTCTGTCCATTCTCCGGTACTTTGATTTCAACCTTTATCATGGGTAAATCCACTCTGATCCCCATGATTACGTGCTTTTCTTTTTGTTGAGAGGGCATACTCTCAGATGTCTCTTCTGTCTCTGTCTTTTTCTCTGATGCAATGTGATTAAATACTATTTCGTCAATAGGATCGCATACATTTGCGTGATCAACAGTGCCATTGTCTGGAGTAAGTACTGAGAACATGTTTTTGGACAGTCCAGCGACATCTACTGGCCGTCCTTTGCAAAACCCTGCTGTTTCCTTCTCTCCCCTTCATCAAAAATCATCTTTTCGAAGTCCACTGTACTCATCTGCCTGATTTCTTCGTGGATTTCCCTGATATTCTTCCTCTGAGGGCAGACGTTTGCCCTATGCCCCTCTTTTCTGCAGTTAAAACAAATCAGGGGTCTTCTTCTCTGTGCTGCATCGACATCCATAGGCACTGTTGCGTTGCTGGCTCTTTGTGTACCCGTACTTGGCTGAGGATTGTTTGGCGTATATCTGGGGGTCCATTGAGATGGTCCCCTAGATTGCATTAGCTGATGATATTCTCTCATATGTCTGTCAGCTTGTTGCGCCATCCTTTGCCAGTCCAGGTATGTAGTAGGGAGTGGGTTTATGTTATAAACCCTGTTGAGGACATCACTGTTTAGTCCCCTTTTATAGCAGTCAATGAGCACGTGCTCATCGTATAATGTTTTGGCTGCTAGTAAAAGGAACTCAGTGGTGTATTTGTCCGCTGTTTTCCCCATTTGTCGTAGTTTGTGAAGAGCTTGCTGCGTGGTGTGTGCCTCATCTGGATCGCCAAACTGCTCGCGTAATTTGGTGTCGAATTCTGCCCAATCATGGAATGGCATGGGATATAGTGGATTGAGGGGGTTAGCCTCATGAAGTCGTTGTTTCGCAACTTGAAGATTTCTCCATGCCTCCGCTGATCCTCCTATCATATAGGAGAGGGCATATGTGATTTGATCACTGTCTGACCACGTTTTGTTTGCTGCAAATACAAGGAAGAGTTCTTGGACAAACGAATCAAGTTTGTCTCGCTTCCCC
>QLPN01007724.1:0-16214 GCA_003314395.1 Albatrellus ellisii
GTGACGGCAGACATAGATCATTTCAGGGGATGGTACCATTGCGTTGGAGCATTAGAGGCATTCCAGACCCACCTCACGCATCTTCTATCACAACGACGTTGGGGTCTAGGCAAAATATCTAACCGACTTCTTAACGCTGACGCTGAAGACAGACTCCGTCCTCATATGGCTCACAGCTATATTGCACAACTCCCTTCTCCTCCTCCCTTACCCATACCCGCTCCATTACCACCGATAGGAGAAGTAGCAAATCGACTATGAGGAGGAGCTGCGAAGACACGACGAAAGAAGAAGGGTCCTCTCATTTGCTGGAGCTGCCACCAAGTAGTTCATCGATGAACGGACTGCTTAGCAGTTCCATTCTCTCAAGCATCAACTTCCACACATCGAAACTATCCCTGTAATGAGAAGTACTTATGTTGCCCAGAATGCAACAAGTGGAATGACGAACACCTAATCACGTGTATTAGAGGACAGGAAGAACGGCATGTTAGGCTCACAGAGGAAGGATATGGCGATGATGGGTACGCAGGAAATGATGCAGACGCCTATGACTGATAAAGGACTACTATTTTCGAGGCGAAAAGAGTGTAGCGGAGGGGTATTGTTAGGAATCAAAGGCACGCGCTTTTATTTTCTTTCATTCTCTCATATTCTATGACATTCCACTCCACATACACAGCAGTGGAGTGATCAAGGGGCTGTAACCCCCCTCATTATGCCTATCTTTTGTTTCACGATTATCAAACTGCAGTAGATACGAGCACTATAAAACCGACTCACTGTATGTCGTATAAGGGTATCTTGACCTCCTTTTAGTATCTTGTCATTTGTCCTCTTGTTGCAATCGTAGCATTGCTTTCGCGTTCGTCTCGGAGATCCCTGTTAATCCTGATTATAGGTGTTTGGCTACTCCGGTACACTGAACCCTAACAGGAACAATGCCGACGACCTCACCCTGTACTCCATTAGTAATAGATCAGTGCTAAATCACCATGGCCTTTATTCCGACGGGTACAGGGCCGGAGTCTTTACAATCAGATACGACACCAGGCGAAACCACAGGTGCTATGATGTGGCCCAGCACTCCTTCTCTTTTGCGATAACAAAGGTTATATAAACAGGTGTTCTTCTGCACAAGAAACACCAAAAAGTGTCCTAACAACGAGGACAATAAGCACACAGTCTCGAAAACAACACGAGGACTGAGGGGGAAAGAAAGCGAGCTATCGTAAACACTGTATGGTAGCGGAGTGATAGAAAAAGCAGCTGTAATCATATATTTTCTGTGGAGAGGAGACGAAAGTTTGCGCGCGCGTCGGCTTCTGCCGAGTT
This sequence comes from Albatrellus ellisii, assembly GCA_003314395.1. Taxonomy (NCBI): domain Eukaryota; kingdom Fungi; phylum Basidiomycota; class Agaricomycetes; order Russulales; family Albatrellaceae; genus Albatrellus; species Albatrellus ellisii. Next base: position 1,336 of record QLPN01007724.1, read on the forward strand.
GCCTAAAAAGGAAGTGGTAAGTCGTGCATGCGCCAGTTTGCAATTCCAACGTTCTCCTCGTCGCTGAAGTGTCTGATCTGGGAAAGTAAGAAAGGAAAGGATAATCTCGCACGTCGGGAAAGGCATGCCTAGTGTAGTACGAGGGATAAAGATTGACTTGGGCAGGCAGACTCCTAGATCCGAGGAAGTGGCACCATGCGCTTTCTTGCTATCGCGGACGCCAGTGCCCGCAGGGGTCATTTGCAGATCACCGCGTTTCAGGACTTCCATGTTGCCCATGGGGTCGTTGCTACACGACACTATTGCTGGTACTACAATCAGGTCACTGGACGTACTGCCGGAGCTCGCACGAGATAACATATGAAAATATCTCGAATTCGTGGTGACCATCTGTGTCGAAAAGAAGAACGTTCAGCCCGACTGCCTTCTGCTGAGATCAGCAACGGAGACTAACCACCTGACTGGGGCGCTGGACAAACTGGACAGCTCTGTGAACGATTCAATTCCGGACGAGAGACCGGATCAGCATATACATCGCCCAACTTTGCGCTCCAGGGAAGTCAACAGGCATAAACTCTAATAGATATAGTTCATATCGCACAATGGATGGTACGGTACTCATCAAATATGTAAAGTATGTACAAAATGGTAATAATGTGCACGAAATGCCTGCACATCGTGTAGGTACTATACATTCTTGGTGTAGGCAGGTAGGCTGAGAGTTTCTGGCCTGTGCCGGTACAGCGTGTAGCAGTGGGCAGTGTCTCTGCCTGGGCAGACCAGTAGTAGTTGCTTGGGCTTTTTGTATGAATAGTATCAATTATACCAAAGAAATAGGGACAAATGAAAGTTAGATTACAACATTATTATTTGGATCACTTTTTTTTGCCTTCGCAAATCTCAGTCGGCGGGGTGTCTGTGATGATTATTGTCATGGACATAATATCTTGCGGTGAAACGCGTTTTGAATTTCATCACTATCAGCATACCCCACAAGCCCGTCCAGCGCCGTCGCATGCACCTTCGCCACGCTCACGCGCCTGCTCACGCCCACTGCCCACTGTCCACGCAAGATTAGGATTGCGAGGCACGGGTTTGCGACGTAGTTCACGAGGATGCGCATCTCGAGCAGTGGCCAGTTTGACGACGCGAGCAGCTGCTGTGCGGCGCCTCATGGCCGTCTGCAGGTCATTGGGCTGTCGCATCAGACTCCCCAGGGGCCAGAGAGGTAGTGAGAGACAGAAAGCAGGAATACGAGTATGATGCGCCTGACTACACCTCAATATGGAAGGGTCTCCGCAACACATCTGTGCGATGTGTTTTTCTTTGAATTGAACTGTTATATTAGTTTTGACATCCTTTGCATCAAGAAGCCGACGCATGCCTCCATCCAATGGACTGTGGGCGGTCCCACAGTGGCCGCAGTCTTTTTTGTGGTTTTCCTGGTGTGCGGCCAGAGTTTCGCCACAATACACGGGGAGAGAGGCACACAGTGTACAAACACACGCCAACACGCCTCTCTTGTCTGCCTCAACGTTTTAAGTGGAAACTTTTGAGGTCGATCGCTGTCATGGCCTCATTGGAGGTGAGTGTTGTGCTTCCTATCTTTGCTATTCTCTTTCTAACTGTTTACATCAGACATTTGAGACCATCCTGAAGGACCTTGTGCAAGCGAAGCGTTTGTCGTTGTCAAAAGTAACTAGACTGACCGATGTCGCCCTGCAGAGCATGGAAGTACGTGCTTCATACACATCTCCTTTTTCTGAATAGTATTACCATACTAGAATGGTGTTCCTGATGACTTGGTTTTAGAATGATACCCACCTGGTCTCCTTGATGTACCGCACGCACAAGGGTTTATCAGCCGCATCCAAAGTATCTAGCTTGTATGCTTTCGATGCACTCGCCCGTGCGGCCCGCAGTCAGGTCACGAAACATGGTATCTCTGGCGACATATACACCCAACCAGGAAATTGTGCAACATTCCTGCTGAAACTTGAGGGCGTCTTGGATGGCTTGTTCCAGGATATGATCACCTCTGCTGGTAGCGAAGCAAAGGTTAGTCCCACAACTGACACTCACAACGTAGATTTTCGTTCTAGTCAGATGATTATCACACCGTGTATTATCGTACTTCTCCCAGCGCAGGAACTTCGACACTGGTCAGCCATGCTGCAACGAATCTGTCCAAAGTCGAGTTTTTTGTCGCTGTTTTCTTGACTGACAGTGCGAAGTTTCGCTTGCTGCGATAACGCTGCGCGCGTCGTTCCAAGCTATAACGTGGCCGTGCGTTCATAGCGCAATGAGTTCTTCAGATGCCCTTTAGGCTTCACGATAAAATCAGCCACTAGAGCGCGCGGGGTCACATGATTATCCCGCTGTATCCATAGTTTCTCTTTTTCTGCAGCCGAATGTGCGACACAGGGACCCTAACTATATCGTTTTTCGCCTGCGTGGTAACACACTCTAGGAAAAGACGAAGAAGATTCTTGACATATGGGTCAAGTCGAATACCTTTCCAGCGGCAGTACTGACCAGGTTGTCAAATGTGTTGAAGGAGGATAAAGGTGCTTATCATGTTTCGAATATTTGTTCGCTAAGTATTCCCTCCTTGTGCAATCCCAATCATATTTTATTTCTACGTTTTGTGAACTTGAGCGAATAACTGAAATGATGCCCGGTCTGTTTCCGTGTCAGTGCCCAACAACGTAAATCCTGCAGCGTTTTCCGATGAAAGGGGGCAAACCCAGGCTGTGGTCACGCCTCCAATTGCGTCGCCGATAACGCCAGCTTCTGCTGTCGATCCATCGGTGCAGTCAACCCTCCTTACGCTTCTAGCTCAGGCAGCGAATTCAATAAAACCAGAAGGACAACCTAGCGGGTGAGTCGTCTAGGGAAAATAATTTCTTCCGTCTTGTTCAGCGTGTTGTTTGCAGCCAAATAACTGCAAATATCAGAATACCTAACGTTGCGCCTTTGGCAACACCGGCGTCCCAACTTGATGCCAATCAATTGAAGTTACTGCAACAATTGACGCAGACTACGCAGCTGGGATCGAGCAACCCATCCGCTCAGCCAATAGGTGTAATTTCGGATTCGGTGCCACCAGTTAACCTATGTGAACCCGCGGTGTATCGACGGCCGCCTGCAGGCCCTTTGCAGCAGTCGTTGCCGTATCGAGAAGATCACAACAGCTCTGATTACAAAGATTCACGGCTTGGCAGGGATGAGGCAAGGCGTGGCAGAGACCATGAAGACTATTACGACGACCGTCGCGAATACAGAGGCCGGTTCAGAGGCGGCTATCGAGGTCGAGGTCGAGGTCGTTGGGATGATCGAGATCGATACACAGACCGAGACCGAGAAAAAGACCGAAGTCCTTCATCCAGGGATCGACGGAGTCGATCTAGAAGCCCCCCGCGAAGTAGATACGGAGGCAAGCGAGATGTAAAATTGTACAGTCCTCAAAGGGCTTCAATGGCGTCTCGAAGAGAACCATCGCCGAGTGCTCATGATGGATTTTCAAGTTCTGGGAAAGACGAGTTTGGTCGAGATATTAGACCCTCTGAAGATAACACACCACCCTCCGGAACTACAGACCAGGACGCTCAATCACCACATCTTCCGGCGTCCGTTTCTGTCACGCCGGAAGCTCCGTCCCCATCTTTGGTGAACCATGCCTCGCTACCACGGGATTTACCATCGGTCAAGTCGTCGAAGCCTATTGAAAGCCAAAATGCAAGCTCAGTTGGGCTTGAATCATTCGATTTCACAACATTTAATTTCGTGGCACCGACATCTTGGGAAGCACTCGGCAAGGCATGGCAGGTTACTCATGGGTACCTACCTTCTACCGAAGAACTTATGACGTTCATGCTCTCTGGTGGTGGTATGATGGGAGGCTCCGCTCCAACTACGGTGCCTCAAAGCCAATGGAACAATGCGGGTTGGGTGGCCACGCCCTCTGTGGAGAGGGGTGGTTGGCGAGGGGGAAGAGGAAGAGGGTCCTCTTCGCGAGGTGGGCGCGGAGTTTATGGACACGGCGGCGACATCCGAGAAGCCCAGGAACAATGGGGATATAGAGGGGGGGAGTTCGCGCAAAACTCGGATGCCGTCGTCCTGGGAGAAAATGGGAATCACCATGAAGGAGAGAATTGGCAGTCCCAACCTCGCGAGGGAATGGAACTAGACGGAGGTGGAGCAGGGAGCCAACAAGTCGGGTCTACAGGTCGCATGCAAAGGGTGGGCGATAAATGGGTATTCGTACGGGCTGACGCATCAGTATAACATTTGTGTGTAAATTAAACATTTCCTTCTGCATTTCGTTACACAGGCTCTATGTCATCTTCGACTCTAGCCAGCTCTTCGTATTGGGCATTTCTCAATCCGTTAGTCTCATTAGTGTATATGAGTCTTGCGCGACCAGCGCGACCAGTGACAAAACTCTCTGCATTGAACGGGTTTGGCCAGTAGATGAGGTAGCAGATGGAAGCTGATATTAAACCGATCATGCCCCCGACAATCACGTCTTCTTTAAAATGGCGCTGGCGGACCACAATATGAGCAATGGTGTAACACCGTTGAGATCAATGGCTTATACATACGTAATCTTCAATGCGGCTTATAGCCACCCAACTTGCGAAAGCCAGAGGGATCAATGTCAGGGAAAGGCGTGCCAAGCGGCTACCAAGAATGGATCTTGCTGGAGCAGGTGTCTCAAACGACCAGGCAGCGGTTTTTCCCGCTAAGAACAGAGCGGTAAACGTCATTCCAACAAAAGCTGTTGACGAATGCCCAGATGGAAACGACTTCCGTCCGTCGAAGATGTCGGATGATTTTCTGTCCATTGAGAATGAATTGTTAGCTCGAAGATGCAATAGAAAATAATGATGATACCCAGTGCATATTTGAGACGACGCATCCCACATGCAGCGCGCTAGAAAGTCCGGACGAAGACGACCTGTCAACCAGTGAGATATCGTCAGGCTAGATACACTCAGACGCCTCACCCACTCGATTTTTGAGAACTTCGGTAATGAGGTTGGACAACGCTCTGGATAGCGGTCAGATATACTCCCGGATTTCACCTAGCTGTATTTCACCTTCCAGAAAAGGCAGCGAGTATACCGTGGTGGATTTCATGAACAGAGCGTCTGTAGGCCCCAGAAAATGCAGCTAGGGCGAAGGAGATTACCAATGAAACCATCCCATTAATGTAACCTGAAATTCTGGGTATTTTAAATAGAGGGTCAGACGGGAAATGTTGTAGCGGAAAAGTATAACTGACTGTTGCGCCGTATGGGGATGATTTAAGAGTGGATCATCAAGGAAGAAGTCCCGTTCGAAGACAGGGAGTTTCGCTACGACAGATGCGCAAAGAAACATTGTGACAGCGACCAGCCTGCATAACGTCCCATGAGTCTCCTGATGACAGCGACCATGTCAGAGTGCCTGACTTGAAGAGCCATACCAATCTGCGATGTACGAGCGATCTGTCCATTTCAGAGAGTTAGTACCATACAAACATTCGATCTTGTCCTTCAGTTGTTTGAATATTCTTGACATTCTTAAGTCATAGCCTTGGCTTTGACGATTGCTGGCTGCTACAGTTCACAGTCGTTGTCAGTGTGGAGATAAGGATAAGACGTGGGTGAGTGCAGCTGTGACCTAGTCCGTGAGAGAGGCAAGGAAGTGTCACAAGTGACGGCACGCGTCGATGACAAATCGATCGCGCAAGGGCGTTGACACGCGTCTACTGTCCGAGTCATTGTCCTTAAGTTGGACCACCATCGCTACCCAACCATTCTCTTTTCTTTGCTACAAACATGCCTAAGAACTCATCGGCAGGTCCTTCAAAGCAGAAGTCACTCTTTTCTTACTTTGGAAGTGATAAGGCCAAGGCCGAGCCCACTAACAATGATGAGGCTTCTGACGAAGATGTAGTTATGGATGCCGACGTCGACGTTGAGGAGGAGGATGTAGACACCTCCACTGGCAAGGAGAAGGTAGCGCCAGAGGAATCTCATCTGCCGCCTATATCTGTTATCCCTTCTATCTTCTCTGACATTGTTTCGCGTGCGCCCGAAATCGCGCAAGTCGCGGAACGAATCAAGGGTCGGAAGTTGCGCGTCGCAACTATGTGTTCAGGAACCGAGTCTCCCCTACTGGCTCTTGGCCTCATTACACGAGCCATACAAGACCAGTTCGGGATGGACCTCGAGGTTGAACACGTATTTTCATGTGAGATTGTGCCGTTCAAGCAGGCGTACATCGAGCGCAATTTTCAGCCTCCTCTACTGTTCCGGGACGTCTGTGAACTTGGAGACCATTATGCGTGAGCGTCTTCAATTACGCCTTTTGTGAGGTTGGTCCTCACCGACATACAGGCATACGGCATATGGCGCCAAGGCTTTCGTCCCAGGAAATGTAGACATTTTGGTCGCGGGTACGTCTTGCGTCGACTATTCCAATCTCAACAATGAGAAGAAGGGTATCGATGGCGGTGGAGAGTCTGGCCGCACTTTTCACGGCATGCTCGACTGGATCACGAAGCACCGGCCTCCAATCGTTATCCTGGAAAACGTATGCTCGGCTCCGTGGCCATCAGTCGAGCAGAAATTTAGAGACATCAAGTACAGCGCGAAATCGATGCGACTGGACACCAAGTCGTACTACATTCCACACACCCGTATGCGAGGTTACATGATGGCTGTCAATACCGCGTCGTCCGATTTGCCTAATAAATGGGCGGACTATATCAACAAGCTAAAGCGGGGTGCTTCATCATCCCTCGACGCGTTCCTGCTCCCATCCGATGATCCTCGTATTCACCAAGCTCGCGAGAAGCTAGTTCGCGAAAACTACAATGCGGTCGACCGGAGGACTGGACGCACGGACTGGGGTCGATGTGAGTCTCGCCACCAGCGTGCTAGACTCGAGGAAGTGTTGGGCTCAAAACGCCCTTTGACGAATTGGGACGAAGGTAGGTGGCGCACGGTCATAACTTTGAGGATCATGATTGACGCCTTCCTGGTACAGGTGGCTCATGCAAGATGCTCGACTTCGGGTGGACGGATTGGGTTCAAGGGCAGGTAGAGCGTGTCTGGGATCTCATGGACATCTCTGTCCTTCGTTCAGCCAAGTTGGGGGTTGACCCTTCCTTTAAATCGTAAGATTTACCTTTGCGTTCTCTGGCGTCGCAGTTACCATTCATTTCCTTTAGGCAAGTCTGGAACCTGTCGCAAAATGTCGACCGCTCTACGGGCTCCAGTAGGGTGGGCATTTGCCCTTGCCTTACTCCGTCCATGATCCCCTATATCACCAACCGCGGAGGTCCTATGGTTGGCCTTGAGGCTCTCCATATGCAAGGTCTCCCAATTGACGAGCTGCTTTTGACCCGCGAGACCGAGGATCAGCTTGCAGATCTGGCGGGCAACGCAATGTCGACCACCGTAGTCGGTACATCAATTCTAGCTGCCCTCATTGTTGCTCGGCAGCTTCTTACTAAAGGAGACGACAAGGCCACGTACGAGGAGAAGAGTGGTAACAATGAGTCAGCGGGGTCCGACGACGATGCCATGGATGTAGATGTGTCCACTGCGTCGGCTCAGGAACACATCGCGGGTGAAGACCAGTTGCTAGAACGTCCGCTCGACTTGTCAACTACAACCGACCGACAGCTCTCCACTCTGCTCACCGACGCCATGAAGAGCGTACGCCTATGCGAATGTGAAGGACGGAAAGATATCACCGAACGGCAGCTCATGCGATGCAAGGATTGCGGCGTATCCTCTTGCGTCAAATGCGGCGGTCGCCCCGAACATAACTTGGAGCCTATCGACGTGAAGGCTTGTCCACGGCTGGTCCCCTCAGCCTTCGCTCGTGACCTGAAGTCCTCGCTTCCTATGCGCCTCAAGTTCTCGGATATCACTATCCTTCTTCTGGATGGACTCAAGGAGCGGGCCGGCACGTCAATGCCTTCAAAGCGCTGGATTGCTTGGCGTTCTGCTGTCCTTGAGGCTGTGGGGCTCGAGCTTCGTTTCGTCGAGCTAAGGCGACAGGCCATCTGGTCTGCCACGTACGAGTCAACGAAGGCTCGCCTCGAGCTGAACTTGCATCCTGAACGTCCTGAATGGTTGTTCTTTGCCAAGCCTAGCCCCAACGAGCCCGCCAACGCCGAGATCAGGAAAATTCTCATGCATCCAACTGCGCGCCTTGTATGTGACAGTGGTCTCCTCAGTGGTCAATGGGAAATCGCTTTGCCTGCTACCACCCGGGTTGATATCACCATCAAGGGCGTGGGCGACCTGGTTCCTTCTTGGGAGGCAAAATTGGGTTTGCAAGGCCCCGAGTTTGCCAACCGCATGGTGTATTCTCGGCTGCAGGTCGAAGTTGACCGAAGCGACTTGATCCACTTTGATCGCGACATCAGTGGTGCATACGATCTCCTCGACAAATGTGGTACCGCGAACAGTGCCCTCCACAAGAAGGCCCCTACAACAAAGGATGCCTCGCAGCCTCCATTGTTCATGCTTATGGACCCTACGCGGTGTGGCAAACCCGAGGACGATGGCTTTGTTTTTTCGACCAGTATCCGGCGTTACGAGTACGGTGAGACGCGCCCCATCGTGGCGCGGTTAGACTCATCCTGGAGACAATCCGACGACGAGGAGAAGACAGTCGCCTGCATCATTCCGCAGCAATACGTGGTGGCGAGCAATGTACAGCTGAAGGTAAGTCTGCGTGGGTTGTGCCATGAGGGACTCGATCTGATTGGTCATCTACAGCCATTTCATGGCAAGGAAGCGCATTTTGCTGCCCCGAAGGGAGCCCTTGGTATCGTCGTCGACAACGAGTCGTGTCAGACTGCGAATGCCTTACTCGTAGCCCGCGTTCCACTTCCTCAAGCAGAAGCCGATTGGCCACGCGGAGAATGGAAGGAAGTTGACACCATCCATGAGCGTGCCACGTTCAGATCTCTGTCATGGTTGATTGAGCGCATCAAGAATATCGAGGGGAACTTCGACTCCTGGCAGGAACTCACTTTGCCGGAAGACCACTCCAATTGTGAGCGATGTGCTCCTGGAGCGCCCACTCTTCACTGGATCAAACAAGGCAAAAAGGTTATTGCTCTAGAGGATAGCTCAGAAGCGGGCGAATATGAAAGACAGCTGAAGCGTCGTCCCTCTCCTTTCGTCACTCAGCTGAGGCTGGACGAGAATGACGTCGGGATGCTACGGATTGGTCTGAACGTGGCATCTCTTATTCATCGTGCCCTCTCGCGTCTACCGTCTACCGGTCGAACGGGTACACCAACGCTGTCCTGGCGGTTGGACACCGACTTCAAACCACTTGTCAAGCTGAATCTCCCGAAGTTCCAGTTATTGAGCAATCGCCCAGATCCGGAGCATGCGCAGCCTCCCGGGTTTGTGACGCCCCTTCGGCCAGAACAACTTCGCTCGCTCCACTGGATGCTGCGTCAAGAAAGCAAAGATGCGCCTCCCTTCATCGAGGAGGAAATATCAGAAGCCATCCTTGAACCTTTAGGCTGGCGTGCGGAAGGTCGTGCACAGAAGTCCATCCACATCCGTGGAGGAGTCCTTGCTGATGAAGTTGGCTACGGGAAGACGGCCATTACCCTCGGTCTCATCGATTGTACGCGTAAGGCTGTTATGAAGGAGATGGAGAAGCTTGACGAGCTCCCGGGTAAGATTCGGACGAAGGCTACGCTGGTCGTTGTGCCCCCGCACTTGACGCGCCAATGGGCTTCCGAAGTCAAGAAGTTCGTCGGACCGAAACGATTTAAGGTGGTCGTTCTCTTCAGTGCATCTAACGTTAACTCCCTCAAGATTGAGGACGTTCTGGAGGCTGACATCGTCGTCGTCGCATCAAACTTGTTCAAGAGCACCGTTTATCTCGAGAACCTCGAGGCCTTTGCTGCGGCAGGCACGTTGCCAGCCAGCGATGGTCGTTACTTTAATGCTCGTCTGGACATGGCTCTTGACTCGCTCCGCGACCAGGTCGACCTACTTCGAGACAAAGGCTCCGTCCATGTCATGGAGGCGATTCGTGAAGCACGGACGAAGGGTAAGTACATCACAAGTTGTACACATAAGTCCAGGATTTGATATGTAACGCAGATCACGACGCTGAGAAGGTTGTTCGCCCGTCTAAACGGATCAGAGGCATTGTCGCTCAAGCGCAGAAGAGTATCCCTGCCACAAAGGAGGCCGCTGCGACCCAAAAGCTGAAATCCACGGCGTTCAGTCACGTCGAGATTCCTCATATGAAGGACGTCAAGAAGGAGGCGACCGCATGTGTTGAATCATCATCTGTGGACAAGGAGCAGCCAGAAGAGTCCGACTCGGAGGAGGCTCCACCCAAACGCCGAACATCTACAAAGGTTGCATACGTCGAACTCGACGACGAGGAGGAAGTCCAGATAGTCTCTCCGCCGAGGAAGAAGAGCAAGATGGCTGGCGGACGTCCATCGTCAAGTCGCTCTGCTTCGTCCAACAACGAATACGTACCCTCTGACGATGAAGTCAAGGAGGATGAGGAAAGTGCCTCTGCAGTTTCAGAGGACGAGTCTGATGTGCCCAAGACGAAGTCACAGTCTAAGGCAAAACCTAAAGCATCATCGAAGTCATCGGCCAAGAGCGAGGACAAGGGAACGAGCACCGGGTCGTGTGAGGACCAAGATGCGATGGACGTCGATGACGTCTCGTCCCCCGCAGCGTCCACCGGCACCTCGAAGAAGCGCAAGCGGGAAGGAAATAAGGCGAAGCCGACGAAGCCAAAGGACCTCCGCGAGTCGAAGGACCCTTGGAAGCTGCAAGGCGCGGCGAAGCGTGACTGGACAGAAATGCAGGCACCTCCCCTAGAAATGTTCCAGTTCGCGCGCAAGGTCGTCGATGAGTACACATACCTAGAAGGAAAGGTGCATTCGCTCGTCACACGCATTACGGCCGACCGCCATTGGGTGCTTTCGGGTACGCCTCCGATCCATGACTTCGCGGCTGTGAAGACTATTGCAGCCTTCCTCGACCTGCATCTTGGTGTCGACGACGACGGGGAGGGGAATTCGGTCCAAGTCAAGAGGCGACGCAAGGATCAGACCGGTGTGTGAAACTTTTTGTTCTGTACGACCACGAATTGACATGTTGCATGGGCCAGCCGTGGAGAAATTCCACTCCTTCCGTGAAACTCACAGCTTAGACTGGCACGCCCACCGCCACGAGCTTGGGCAAACCTTCCTCGACCAGTTTGTTCGCCAGGTATGTTTAAGGCATCATCTTGCTTCATTCCTTAGCTCACGCTCCACCGCAGAACATCGCAGAGATCGATGAGATCCCTTGGGAGGAGAAGATTGAGAAGGTTGTTCTCCCGGCTGCCGAGCGCGCCATCTATCTTGAGCTGGAGCACCATCTGCGCGCGCTGGATATGACGATCAAACGCAGCAAGAAGACAGAGGGCGACCGCGAAAAGAGGTTGGCACAGTCCCTGGGTGAAAGCAAGTGAGTGTGACCGCTACAGTCGGTTCCGTTTGGTTCATCCTGGTTGACTTTACCTTAGCACGGCAGAGGAGGCTCTTCTTAAACGCTGCTCGCACTTCGAGCTAGAGACCTCAGACAAGGAGAATGCCGCGAAAGCGTGCGAGGTCATCGTCAAAGAGCGTACAAAGCAGCTCGACGAGTGCAAGAAGGAGCTTCTTTCGAAGTTGAAGGAGGCCCTCAAGATGGAGAAGCAAATCGGCCATACGGGCGAAGAGTCTATGTTCCAGGAGTACGTGCGTGTGTGCCACTCGGACGGCGTGGGCGACAAGGACGCGAATGACGCAATCCTGTGTCTGCTTAGCGACACCGGTATCAACGCCCCCGCAAAGTCGAAGTCGTCGACCAAAATCAGCGATATGAAGGGCAAGTCGAAGGGCAAGGATAGCTCCCTTCCTAGTAAGACGAAGGACCTCATCTGGGAGCATCGCGAGCAGACACACCACATTCGCCGCCTTACCAAGGAGCTTGTCGGCCGTGTGCGCTCTCTGCGCTACTTCACCGTCGTGCGTGACTTGCAAAAGCAGCACGAGGAGCCCCCCGTCGTCCCCTGCCCGTCCTGTGGACGCGATGCGATACCCATGGAAGAGATCGCTGTCCTCTCGTCTTGCGGGCACATGGGCTGTTATTCGTGTATCAAGGCGAGCGCAGAAAACGAAGAATGCGTCTACTCCGCGTCAGGTGCGTGCAAGGCTGCCGCTCGTGTGCTTAATGTTGTGAGAGGCGATTCACTCGGGGTCGATGACGAGGAGCGCGACGGGCGTGGCAAGCACTTTGGTATGAAGCTCGAGAAAGTCGTGCATCTGATCAAGTGGGCTTTCAGTCTCCTCCCGTCTATTGTGTAGCCCTGTTCTGACGAGCGTTTCCGTGTTGACAGGGAGCGCGTCCCAAAGAAAGAGCGCGTGCTCATCTTCGTACAGTTCCCGGACCTTATGAAGAAGGTCGGCGAGGCCTTGGACGTGAACAAGATCCCGTTCCTCGAGATCAAGGGTTCTGCGTCTGTAAAAAGCAAGAATTTAGAGAAGTTCCAGAATGAGTCGTCGGAGCGTGTGCTGCTGCTGAACGTCATGGACGAGAGCGCGTCCGGGGCCAACTTGACGTCGGCCAACCACGCCATCTTCCTCTCGCCACTGCTCGCGCAATCGCAGGAAATCTATAATGCCTGTGAGACGCAGGCCATAGGGCGTCTGAGGCGATTCGGCCAGACGAAGCTGGTGCACATTTGGCGGTTCTTGACGACTGATACCATTGATGTTGAAATATTCGAACAGAGGGCGGGGCGCAAGATCTAGTCGTGTTGTTTACTAGTCCACCGTTTGTATCGCGTTTTTATCGATCTGCTTTGTGTTGTTTGCTAGATTTATCTCGCATATCTCTGTCCTGCTTATATCACCTGTACCATAGCTATGCACGGTTCTGGTTATACCGTCACAAAGTTCACTTCTTGATATCGACAGCGCAATTGATTCGTAGGCCATGAATTTACAACTCATCGGATATAATTAAAGCATACAATCTACAACATACAGTACTGTGATAAACATGGTCCACATCCACCTTCATACGCAAGTTCCGGTAATCATTTGTTAGTCATGGCATACCCAGAGGTGTCTAGTATCTGCTTCCCACATATCGAACATAGACCCTTCTTAAACGCACAACCTGCACCCGAGCAAGGCAGTAAGCCTCTGAGCGCACATCGGAAGATCGCGGAAGAACACACCATGACAGTACTTTGCTCTGTTCTGCGTGACCGTCTGCTTGCAGTCTTTGCATTTGTTCGAATACGGCTGGATGGTAGCTCCCATTCAGCACACGCAAAGAACAACGGAAAGCGGCCAGCACACCTGATACCGGTTCTTCGAGCCTCCCGGCCGCGTGAGCAGCTTGTTCTCGCCAATTTTCCGCGAGCCGTCTTTGATGCTGGACGACGTCGAGGTGAACGGGTCTGGCGCAGCCACCTTGGACAGTTTCTGGTTTCCACCCGGTCTCACTCAGCATTTTTCCTTTTCGTTCAACTCTATGTGAAGAGTTACGCGCACCTTTTCGCATTTTTTGCAGACCATGGATGGAGATGTGAAGTGATATCGAGTCGTGGAGCACTGCAACTTACTAGTGATGAGGGTGAGAGTCACGATGGTATTTGCATGTAAGAGGCATGAGCTTACTCAGGTCGCCGACGTCACCATCGCCTGCACCTCGCAGTCTCTTCGCTACACACTTGTCTCCCTAGTCTATCTCTTCTCATACCTCTAGCTCTCACGCCTTGTCCCAATTTCGCTGCCGACATCTTCACCACTTCCCTGAGCCTGCTGCCACTGGCAGTCACGCATGCAACGTCCACAAGCCTGGTCACGCTCCCTACCGCTATAGGAGCTCTATCTACACCTGTCACGCCATGACCGTCTCAGGGCAGACAGAACATCAACGCATCTACCCACGCGCCGAATATATGTATAATGTATGTGACTGGGTTTTACATCCGTGTTCTCTTTTTTGGAACATCGCCGGTGCTTGCATTGAGCAGAGTCTCCGTTTCCCGGGCCCCGTCGCGGTGTTGTACATGCCCATAGGCCTATACAGCATCCGAGCTTCAAGTACAAAGCCACATATTTCAAAGACAGTCCAGTATGAGTCTTACTAAAGACCCCCTCCTATCGGTGTCTTGGGCTGCAATTGCGAGCTGTCGACAGACGGGTCTCGAGCGAGATCCGCCATCTTCACTGCGAAGATTAATAGTTCTTCTGTCCGCTTGACTGGATGTTTTCTTTCCCCCAGCAGGGAGGGACGTTGCTGCAGAATCCTTCCTATGAGATAGATGTTTGATGCAACATGCGGTGGAATGCCATGCAGAGACAGCGTTGGCTGAATGTTTCAGTCCTGTGTAATGAAACCCACGCATGGCGTTCAGAACCGGTCGACTCGTGATGAAGAATCTGATGGGGAGAGTGGAATAGTGGAACGATGTCGTATTCGTGTCCTTGCACTCGTCCAGAGCATCTACGACAACGAGACACGGCCAGATGTCCTCAAGCACACAAGGATGCTCTGAGTGGCGTATGACGCATCAGGACAACGATCCATCGATTTGTTTAAGTGCTCCTCGAACGAGGGATAGAGCTTCAACACTTGAAACGCTACCGTGGGGAATATAAAGTCGACTCAACTGCACTTGAGGCTGTCCCTCGAACAGAAAAAGGATGCGCCAAGCTGCCTGATCAAGTTGAACTTACTGGCGGTATAGACAATGGTAGCTTGATGTCCTGTTCTATCATAATATTCCTATCACCCTTGTCTATCTTGCCATCCCCCCCCCCCCCCCCCCCC
>QLPN01007744.1:1250-11577 GCA_003314395.1 Albatrellus ellisii
CGGCCTCACAAGCACAATCCATTGCTCACCAAACTTGGAAGTCTATTAATCATCAGCCATCATATCAAATTCATGACTGAGTTTGGTTAGATGTGACCCACCTCTCTTCCACCTTTCCCTCTATGAAACTCACTCCAAAATGATATGGCCCATTCCCCATCACTGCCATTATCAATCCAGTGGTGTATTGTTTATCCCTACCCACTCATTGGAAGATACATCCAGTCTTCCATGCTTCTCTTCTTCATCCATACACTGAAACAGCAGCTTATGGACCACATCACACACCACCCCCTCTGGATCTTGTAGAAGGAGAGGAACACACTGAGGTTGAAAATATCCTCCAATCACAGTATCACCAAGGTCACCTCCAATACTTAGTGCATTGGAAGGGATATCCCTCAACAGAAGACAAATGGCCTTTATGAAAAGATCTGAAACACACTTCAGAGCTTGTCAAGTCATTCCATCTATGTCACCCCTCAGCACCACACCCCCTTACAATCTGACTCCCACCCTCTCTCATTCCCCTTAAAAGGACTTGAGAGGAGACTGTAATAACACCATCCTTTTCATGACTTTCATCATCAACATCCTTCTCATTGTCTATATCCTCATCATTGCTTCCCTTTTTGCCTGGTATACTATACAACTGTCTAATCTCATCAAAGCTGCCACTTCCCTTTGAAATCATGTCCTCCCCACTTACAGAAGTTTCTTCTCATCTGATTTCCCCTGTCATTCCTGTTTCTCCTTTCCATCGCTCCCCTACTCCAAACCCCTTTGCTGATTTACCAGCACACATCACACAAATATTCTGAAATCAATCTCCCATTTATCCTGAATCCACCCAGGACTCCCCTATCCTTCATCACCAATATTTATGTTCCTCATCCACTGAATCTTTACATCACAGTGAAATATTTCCCTTGCCTCTCATTATCACTCCTCCTCCTGCTTTACCCACTCATGACTGTCATATCCACCAAAACACCAACCTTGCCCAACAATATCATATCACCTTCAACACCCTTAATGGGCTCAACCTTTATGATGTTGACACTATACAGATCATCACCATCCATCTTGCCTTAGGGCATCCCATGACCCCCCACTTCTGTGATGAGTGTTTTGACTGATGCCCCTCTCCTCCCCCCATTCTAGTCACCCCTGTCAACACACAAATATTCCATGATCTTCCAGCAGACTACTTTTATCATACTCTCACCCTTTTCCATGTTGAATATCTGAGCATACATATATACTTCGTTTGGCTTCACTACACGTACAACTTACCTACAACACATGTACACTTACTATACTCCCTGGACCACTTACCACATGTCTGAATACTCACACTCCACTCACTGCTCTGGGATGATGTGTGTCCCTACTCATTATGGTGGTTGTTGTTCTATTCACTTAACTCTCCACTACAACCCTACCACCACTTTACTATAAATGATGGACATTACTATACAACCTCCTCAGACATCTTGCATACTGTCTGACGCACTTGAACCATGTTGCATCGCCCTTACTGTGCTTGCAACTCTACTTACTCTGCTGCAGCATGCTGCTGCCCATATCCCTTATCGCAATGTGTTTCTCTTATGCTATAACACTGATCTATATCCTGGCTGCTATGGTTGCCCACATCCTGCATATACATTCCATACATCTCCTGATCCCACTGTACCTGTCCAAGATGTTGATCTTGGAGAAAACCCTATCCAATATGCAGGAAGATACAAGTACCCTATGGCAGAACCTGTCAGGCGCCATTATTTGGTGCATTTATCTCTTTATTCTTTTCATTTTCTTTTATGTTTTCCTTTGATTATGATTAGATTAGATCATCTTACTTTCATCTTATCTGATCTACATCTAATCATTTCTACTTACATTCCTTTGGTCTAGACTATGAGGCCATACCATGATGTAGCTGCATGGTACCATAGCTTACTGTGGAGTTGTACTGTAGCATCTGCCCTAGAGTACTGCGCCTGGTCTGTGTGCAATCTCTTAGAGTATATAGATAGCTGTAGTATAGTGAATATACTCCAGCTAGTTATGGCTGGATTTCCTCTTCTATTGAGTGATCTTTAGTTGAGTGCACCCAGTCTCCCAACTTCAGGGATATATGCAGACTCCAGTCTCATAGAACCCACACCAGCAAACTGCCTAAACCCCATTCGCCATGCCTACATCACTGATGAATTTGCCCATGTAATGGTAACCTTCCCCACCAATATCCATCTCAATCGTGCAACCCAACTTCTAAATGATGCCAGGGTGACAGCAGACATTGATCAGTTCAAGGGTGTTAACGTCCTTTACTTACTAATCTTCTCCTTCCTTTTTTGTCCTCCTACTGTACACACACTACAACAGACACATACACACATTCCTCACCTTACAGACTATGGTCCATGCACTACCAGAGATACTATAAGTAGATGATAGTATTGTCACATAATAATAAGAACTATTCTAGTTCCCTCCACACTTATGGCCTGTGTTTATCAAGGGGTTGGTACCATTGTGTTGGAGTGCTGGAAGCATTCCAAACTCATCTGACTCATCTTTTATCTCAACAGCATTGGGGTTTGGGTGAGATATCCAATCACCTACTCAATGCTGATGCAGAGAATAGACTCCATCCTCGTATGGCTCATGGGTACATCACACACCTTCCTAGCCCTCCACCCCTACCCATACCCACTCCCCTACCACCTGTAGGAGAAATCACAAATCAACTACAAGGAGGGAATGCAAAGAAATGTCAACAGAGGAAGAAGGGACCTCTTGTTTGTTGGAATTGTCATCAGGTCAGTCATCAGCAACTAGATTGTATGGCATCCAATCACCTTCAAGCATCAACATCTACCTCTGCCTGCTCATACCCTCGCAATGAGATGTATCTCTGCTGCCCCAAATGTAACAAATGGAATGATGAACATCTCATCACTTGCATTCATGGACAGGAGCAATGGCATGTCAATTTAGCAGAAGAGGGTTATGGTGATGATGGGTATTATGGGAATGACACTGATGCATATGATTGAAGAATATCTTTTTCGAGGCAAAAAATGCATAGGGGAGGGCTATTGTCAGGGATTGAGATCATGCAGTTATGTTTCACTTTTTTCTACTTCTATTTCTCAAATGTTCCACTCCACTCACACATGATAGTGGAGCCACAAAGGGGCTGTAACCCCCCTTACTGTATATCTTTTGTTTCACTTTTCCTGTTTCACATCTATGAAGGACATTATATAAAGAACCTACTATATGTTGAAGAGGGGTGGCTTAACCTCTTCCATTTAATCTTGTCTTTGCTATCACTCAATTGTAGCTTTCTTCTTGGTGTTCATCTCGAAGGCTCCGATAACCTGAACGTATAGGTGTTTGGCTACTCGCATACGCTAAACCCTAACAGACGGGGTCATACGCGGGCGCGCAAGAAGCTTCGCTCACTTGTACATCCTCTAACAGTGTGTGTGACCCCCCTTCTCATCATCCTTGGCGATTCCAGCCAACGGCTTCGCAGGACTGAATCACTGGCACAGGTCATCGAGTAATCTTACGACGTGCCCTCCTGCCCTGGTACCTAATGGATGCTCCACTTGCTTCACATCATCTCTCATTCTTCGCTGACCACATTCTCCGCAATTGCGGAAGGGTACGAGCTGCTCACCAGCGTCCTCGCAGCCTAAATGGGATGCGGCAACAGCACCAGACAGCCCTCGTCGGCCTGTTCTGGGTGCAGACTCACAATGGGAAGGACGGCGCTTACAACTACATCATCTCAGCAGTTTACTCATCAACGGACTCTCACGAGAAGCCAGCTGCGTACGTCGTGGACATCCTTCCCAGCCAAAAAACAAAATCATTTTACAATAACTTTATTTTAATATTTAAAACTTCGACTACTTATAGAGTTACTAATCACTGCTTCTACTGATCCGTCGAAACACGGACCCCGCGCCCGCATCTGTGCAGATAAGGATAAGCTCTCTACAAGCACTGCTCCCTGACGCTGAATTCAGGTGTATATTAGTATGTGAGTTAAGGGTTACAGAATGGCGTATGAGGACTTGGTCTGATAAACGATTGGTCTAGACTTCGAGCACCGAAGGATGCTCCGGTCCACGCCGAAGTAGATGACTCACGTCTTGGTCAAGAGTCGATCCTGGTGCCGGGGCCAACAAATGGTACATATGATATACGTGGGCCAGAATCATGGCGGAGAGTGTGCCCCAGATGTGTGTTCTGGCCCCGCTCCCGCACGTCGAGACATCGAGACATCGAGACCATTACAGACCTCAGAGCAGTCTTTGACAAGTGCACGGGGAGAATCTACATGCTCCGTGTCTGAGTGCGTGCTAATGAGAGGAGCCAATGGGTCTGGAGGTCAAAGACAAGCACTATACAAACACGACGCAACGGACGTAAGGGGAGCTTGCTGCCTAGAATACATTGGCGCTTGAGGAATTCTGCGTGTGAGGACCGTCTGCAGGCGTGATCCAAGTTCATGGACCTGTCTTTTGCTCACCCACCAGTGACTAGTCGTTGACGGTCTGAAGCAGTGTTGACCTGACACGGTCAGCAGCCGTATTCCATACGCAGCCCAGGCGAGGTTTGACCTAGCGGCTTTCACCCAACATGGCGTTCAGCATGCATTTTCTCCGAGCCACATGACCTAGTCGGTACTGTGGAGGAAACGCTGCACAAAAGACCCTGTTCCGTCGCCCGAGATGAGGCCGAAGTATGTACCGTCCAAGTCAGTCTAGCCTGGGCCACTCCTATGCCATTGGCATTCGGCAAGTCGACAAACCTGCAGCACATCACCAGCCTCCAATGATGCAATTACCCGCGGTAGTTAAGCTTGCTGCAACTAAATTGCGATGTAACCTGAGGGCCAGACCTGGCGCCTGTGACTCCAGTAGCTGCTCGATTGATAGTCTAACTCGCACATTATCCAGTGAGATCTAGCTGTCAGTTTAATTGCAAACCCAACAAACAAACGAAAACGGTAGACAATTTGATTGAGATGCATCAACAGCACGTGTCCACGACATTTCTGGGCTGATTGAGCAGATTCTGACCAAGCTGCAATTTTTTAGTGTAGGGTATCAATGCTGCGGGCATCCAAACATTAAGTAGTTCGGCTGCGCTCAGTCGTCACGGTTCAACTGTCTTCCGAGATACCGTAGGCGATCCTTTCGATGCTCGCTGGCAAGGCCTCCGCCGATCGCTCAATAACAACATGGGCACGCTCAGAGCCCTTCCGTGTATAAATTAAGGACACCGGTTCCTTTTCTCTAGTTTATGGATACTTCTGCGCAGGTATTTCGGGAGGAGCGGCGTGTCACTTGACTGCAGCCCGACCTGGAAACGCCTCGTGGTTAGTTTGTTGCGAACATGACGGAGAGAACTCATTGCACACCGTTGCCTTTGTATTTGTGAAGACCAAACAGCTGGTAGGTTAGTAAAACGCGTGGTATAGGGGAGGTGTTGGAGTGAACTATTACCGATGGTCCGCTATCACCCGGCAGGGTAGGACGTACCTCCGTTGACACTGTGGACTCCTTGGCTGGCATCTTGGCCCACCGTGCCTCCAACTCGTCTTGCCTGGGCTTGATCGTCTCCAGCGCGTTGCGCACAAGACCGACAACCTCCGCGAACGGCATGAGGAAAATCTCGATCCGGGGAATAAATACATATGTCCAGTCTATGCGTAGATTGTACTTTGAGCACCCCAAAATCAGCATCACAAAGAAGCGAATGTGTATGCATACCGGACGAGACGATTCTATCCCGACCGACCTCCGCGTCATCGAAAACCACACACTTGGCTGCACTCTCCTGGCCCTCCTTCCCTTTCACGGGCACCGCCCTTGCACCCCGCACCACAACCAGCTCCGTCGCCGCCTTCAGACGCCGCTTGATCACGACGCGCCTCCAGACCGTCAGCGGGACCTTGTGCGACATGATCGTGATGGACATCGGCTGCCGTCTGCGGTCACTGTCACGCATGGGGTACGGCGCCGTTGCGAACGGCGGGTTGGGCCATGGGTATTCCGGCTTAGTCAGGAACGCCTTGGGGAACGCCCGCACTTCGAGGAACTTGTTGTTCCAGCGGGGGCATATTTTCGAGAGGATTGAGGGTTTGGTGGCGCCGGGGTGCGTCGGGTCGACGAACAGGCTCGTGAATTGAGACGGGGAATATAGCGAGACGAGGTTGGTAGGTGTCCCTGGCGTCATGTGCTTCAACTGTGGGAGAACGCATCAGAGAATGCTAGGCAACAGAGTCAGGGGATATGGCGGTGGGCAGTCCCGTTGCGCTGTTGCGATAGACGAGGGTCTCCGGTTGTTCGTAGCCCTCGAGAAACCTTGAAATGGTGGATAGTATACGCGACCTTACCTTGAGTGACTTCAATGGAGCCGAATTCTTTGGGAGCCTAGATACATTTATATATTTAGGCATTTACACAACTAAGAGTGAGGGAGTTCGGGGGTAAGGACTCAGACAGTGAGTTCGAAGAGGTTTGTGCCACGGCGCAGTATCAGAGGACCTTAGAGGACACAATCGTGGACTCCGAACACTACAACTTATTATTCCTTAAATATGGCTGCCAGGGCATTTGCCTCTTCTCCGTGACGCGACTAGCGCTCGCACAGTTACACTATATCGCTCGATCAGTTTCTGAATGCTGCTGGGCCTACCGTAGACCGCAAGCCCCTATAGATGTGGGAAGATATAGGGCATAGGGTGTCGAGCTTTCTGCCGTTAAGCTGATAAGATGTATACATACAGTATTGAGTACCGCAGGGCCGTTAAAAACGGAGCAGTTATCTGAGACGTGTTGTTCCGTAGAAAGAACGTGTTGAGAACACGACTAATGCGAGTGTCTCTGGCGAGGCAGGATGTTCCCGTGGTACTTGATACCTGAATATACAGTCGGATCAATGCGATAAGACTGATGTTTCGAGATAAGGGGAAGCGTCGAGGTATGAGGCATTGAGGTTGCACACGAAGTGGATCGTAACGGAAAGGCAGAGGAACGTGCATGGCATCCGATGGAAGCACACCGCAGTAGCTCGCTGCGTGCGATGTATTTTGACGGTAGACTGTGTGAACGCACGCAGACTTGGGGAAGCAATGTTGCTGCGGCTTCTCATCGTCAAGATGCCCACCTTAGGCTGCCTGCAGACGTGTGAGAAAGAAAATACAAGCTGGCTAATTTCCTTCGCTATACGGCCTGTCCTGCAAAGAGTTGGAAGGAGCGTACCGCACGATTGGTAGAGCAGTCTCAGGCTCAGGAAGCTTGAGCTGCACATGCCCGATAGATCCGCGCACGAGCACCTTCCGCAGTTGACGAACAGGCTGTCGATAGTCCGCTCGATGGCCAGGGAAGCGTTATCTCAAAGATAAGTTTATCAACTCATCTCAGTCGTGAGACTGCCGTGGATAGCTGCATCAACTATCACACGCATTTCTGAGCAGCGGATCAACCTACGATAATCTACGCTGGCGATCGAACTCTTGTAATAAAATTGGGCTAACATCTCACGCTACCGGTGCTACTCTCAGTACATGCTCCATCAACGGTACTTATCCGTTTCTCCGGTATCAAGCGTGCGAAGGCACCGGTGGCCATGCAACACGCGCAGAACGCACCGATGACGAAACAGCGTATGAAGGAAGGTGGTCCATGGCTGTGCAAGGGATATGCAGACGGAACGCCACAGCGGCCTTGACCACCAGCCCCATACTCACACCTTTTGTCGCCTGCGCTATATAACCCGTCTCTTCCCTCTGCATTCTCTCTCTCATTGACCATGTCGAAATCAAACCTCGCTCCACTCGAAACCACCTCTGTCACCTCTACTCCCACCATGAACCTCCTCGCCCTCCCGCCTCAATGGCAGTCCAACTACCACTCCTCTAGCAGGCCGATATCACTCACCTCCGTCTGCCCGCGCCCCATACCCAATTCCTACTGGGCGACACCCCTGCTACTCGCGTGCGAGTATCCATGGTGCCCATATCCCGCGTCCGGCCTCGCGACCCAGAAACTCGACCACCTCCTCGTCGCCGGCGTGCGCACCTTCATCGACCTCACCGAGAACGGAGAGCTCTCCCCGTACGCGCCGCACCTCGCTTCGCGCGTGGCCTCGCTCGGCATTCCGCCGTCGAACGTGCAGTACCACTCCTTCCCCATCCAGGACCGCTCGCTGCCCGAGTCCGTCGAATACGTCCACCGCATCCTCGCCGTGCTCGCGGAGAACGAGAGCGAAGGCCGCATCACAGCCGTGCACTGCCGCGGCGGCATCGGGCGCACCGGCCTCGTCGTCGGCTGCTGGCTCGTCGAGTGCGGCATGGCGCGCGACGGCGCGGAGGCCCTGTGCCTTATTGCCAAGGAGTGGAAGACCGTAGAGAAGTACAGACGTTTCCCGCACAGCCCCGAGACGGGTCCACAGTTCGAGTTTGTGAAAAATTTCGTGCCCGAGCATTCGGTGACGCTGATGATGGCCTGAGTCTGGAACTCGGAGGATGAGTGAGTGCTTCGCAATGACCACCCGCGTTCTAGCGCTGATCCGGTCATTCCGTTAGATTGGACCCAGTTGCTTGGGAAGACACGTCTGATCACGACCGGGATGACCCTACTTACTCGGATGAAGCAGCGACTTCTAATGCCCCCGCCATGTACCGACCAATAATTAATCATATTGCTTACCTGACCTAGCCTATGGTATCCTACTCTGGATACTGGCGTCGCTAGCAGACATCCATTTATGGAGTTGGCAGGCAGGCCGCTTTCCAGTCCGCTGACGGGGATGCCCATCGTTCTGGACGTCGCGCCCGAGGCGCTAATTCTATCTGAACGAAGGCTTTGCGGTTTGAATAATGCGCAGGTAACACATACATAGAATGTACCCTGTTTCCGGCTAGTACTACCAGGAAATATGCTTCTTTGTTTCGTCGAGTAGCAGAGGCAAGACTTACGGGACATGATCGATGCATGATCCTTCCGCGATGGTGGTCTATTTTGTGATTGGACGGAGTAGACCTTGTCTGAAGCAATCGGGGCTTCGTCCATCTGCTTTACAAAGCCCTGGAACACCATGGGAAACTGATAGATGGCTGGTTCATGAGGTTGCTTGGTATGGGTCAAGAGACCAAAAAGACAATAAGATCACCCCTTTCTGCTGAAAGAGGGGAAAAAATGCTCGGTGAGAGGGTCGAACTCTCGACCTCAGGATTACGTAATCAAATGATTACTCATACAAATGTATGAGACCTGCGCTCTAACCAACTGAGCCAACCAAGCCTACACAGCTTGGCGGCGTACACATCTAATCCATGGCCTCGCAATGCCTGTCATCTGTTCTCCCGGCAGCTCTTTTCGAGTGGTCGACAACGTTATTGACAACTGCGCCTAGTCTTCTTCATGTCATCTGATCACTGTCGCTGGCGTGCCAGGAACCCCGAGCCGTTTTGAGTCCTGAGATAAGACTCCCAACATGGTTTCTGCACACCCTCAACACAATCATCTATTCATATTTTGATGCCGAGACTTATCATGTATGGCCCTCGGGTTGGAACCACTATACACCCAGGTCTCGCTTCGGACGCGTGCATTCGTCTCAGTTGAATGTCACAAGCGCTCCTGGTATGCAGCCGCACGCCATGGCGTCAATTGGTGAATACCTGAAAAGAATCGGATATGATCCAGGGAGCCCACTAGCACGTGGGCTTCCTGGCAGACGCACCTGCATCTGAGCCCGGGACTGGCATCGACGAGGTGGTCAACTGGAACCGGAATGGAATTGTGGAAGAACGGTAGAAACTCTTATGAATAGAAAAGGTACACAAGCCATTCTTTTTGTCTCTTCAGTATGGCACATATCGACGACGCGCCAAGAAAATTCTCCTGCTCCAGACAGGACCTCAGGTTGATACTCCCTCTCAGAGACGTCGCCGCCCAGTTCCACCCCGGATCCAACAATGGTTCATCTTAAAAAACGAGAAGCCTCAGCACGCACCTGCGAAAGACATGCCTCCGGCGGTCTATCTCTTGTACCTCTCCCAGCATTTTGCATACGCAAGCCGCTTCACCGCATCCGCACTCGCGCCCTGACCGGCCTGACCCCCCACATGCCGATGAGCAGCCGTTCCGGTGGTCCGGCTCGATCGGCGTCATACTGAATTCAGCACCCGCACTGGCACGGATAACAGACTAGGTGACTAGTGTAAAACCTGTTGCGTTGCAACATGGAGTAATAGGACATCATCTGAGAAAGTATACATAGCTTG